>JAHWFP010260592.1:573-14188 GCA_023313725.1 Lithobius niger
CCTAAGAGATAAATAATGAGCGGGTCCCTATAAGTTACACCGGACAGTTCTAGACCTATTTTATGTTCAACGACTAACACAACATTCCACCACCACTAACTAAAAAGGAAAAACAAACAAAAATTAAAATTGCAAACCACCACTAACAAAAAAAATAAATAAAAATAAAAATTACAAAGTTTTGCGTTTTACTTCCTCGTCAGACTATTCAATTTTACTTTATCCTATTTCCTGTAGTAGCCTGTGTAGCATTTGTCTGCGTGTATAGCCGTCAATCAAATTAATTCGTTGTGGAGAATACACCCAACATCATACTTAACTCTTTTCTAAAGCCTGGTATTATGGCACGGGGTGAACTAGAAGGACGCTTCACTCAGTAGACTAGAATACCGGTAATCCTCCCTGCGGTGATCAAGCAGTTTTTGGTATTTTAAAACTAAAAACAAGCAATATTCTAACAAGCGCACGCGCGCATCCAAGAAATGCAGCTGAGGGACCGAAATACCCAATTTAAACGTAAACGCATAGTTTTTAAAGTTAAAGGAACACACCCTCACCTTATTTTTGTGCATCCTGCGCGCAAATAACTTTTGTAATATTTCCCGTTTGGACGATGCAGCAAAACTGTCTCGTACGTGGAGGCAAGTAGGCCTACCTTTAATTTCCTAGAAACTTACGTGATATTAAGCGAACGGTTTTGATTCACTTTACCGAAAATCGTCTATTGACGATCATTTTACCGACAATCATTTTAGACATTCAGTTTACCTACAAGATCGCTTTCCTGACAATCATTTTACCGACAAGGTTGTTTTGCCGACAATCATTTTACCGACACTTATCACCGTACGTCAAGATTATTTTACCGACATGCACTTAACCGACAATCATTTTTACCGAACATTAAAATTGAAATTAGTGATACACATTCTAACGCCAAAACCCATTGCCACAATTAGGGATGGTGCCCAGGAGGCAGGGGACCCAAAATTCGCCAGTTGGGGGACCAAATAAGACAAAAGTCTGGCTAATGGATGTGACCATGCCAAATTGCGAACCATCTCCGGGAGGTGGTTTGCTGGGGTGGAGGTTTGAGCATGCGCGTATAACAGTTTTGACGAAACAGATTCATCGCTGACGATGTTGACGTCAATCAAGCCGCATCAACACGGATATTAGCAGGGAATGTGCCAAACTGTCACCAACAGTGGTGCGTTTGGTTCGCTCTGTTTGGTCGTTTAGGTAGGTACCGAAAAATATGTAAGTTCAGAGCCGGGTTACGGTGTTACAGATCAGAGCCTGGTTACGGCCCTGCGCACATTCCAAATTAGGGTCACCACCGCCCCGCAGCCCTATTTCAAACGCAGCATATTTTTTTTCCCCTTACACGTCAAATTTTTCTGAGGACCTTTTATTTTTATGCTCATTTTACCATGTTTGGTAGCCTTTCTTTGTCCCCCTTTGGGCCCTTTCAGGCCTTTAGAACCTTTTTCACCTGATTATTAAACAAAATAAACCTTAACAGTCCGGGGGTATGGTTTGTTCCACATTATGTTTGCCGGAAACTGACTGTATGACGCCATCACGCCACGTTTTCTTGCACTATACGATGCAAAAACGTGCGGATATCACGCGTTTCTACCACGCGCCATGGCTATTTGCTGTGACGTGCATATCACGTGACTGGGCTAGTCCAATCAGACGGCCAAACAGCCGTTGTTCTCGTTCGTCATTGGCTAACTCGTGGAGACGTCACGGCAAACAGCCAATGCGCATGGTTTACACTCTTTACAGTTACTGAAAAGAGTCTAGAGTGGGAATTTACGTGTTTACTCGTGGTGGAAAGAAACGTGGCGTCATACAGTCATTTTCCTGCAAACATATTGTGGAACAAACTGTAGCGAATGGCAGTTGGTTGGACAAAAACTATACGAGGTGTGGAGGAGCACTGTAAACTCCCCCATTGGGTTCCAGGGCCCCGGGAGCTAACAGAATTTTTAGGTATTGTAAGACCTTTCATGACTTCAAACTCTACACGTTTTAGACATTTCATTTAATTTTCTTTCAATTAAATCAGTATCGTTTTCATCTGTCTCATACACCGTCGCACCGGCAAAATATCGGCACAAAAAACCCGACATATTTTCTTTTTACAAAGGGCATTTCGTGAAAAAGGGGCCCAGCAATTCCGGAAAAAAAAATCGAACTATTTGGCCCCAGCGACCCCATTCTGCCCCATTCAGGCTATTCTGCCTACGGGGGGCTTAAGCTCATTCCTGAACCAACAGTGAAGCTGTCTGTAGAGCCGAAAGCGGTACGGTATGGCACGCAGATGGCAAAATCGCGGTAAACAAGAGCCTCAACACCCCCACAACATGATGTAACGCGACTTAATTTCAGTGTAAACTCAAAACATTAAAGTAGCAACAACGAGGGTTGTTTTATAAACATAATAAATTGCATTCATAAAAACGTCGTATCACGGTTTTAATTTTTGCGATAGATAGGTCTTTTTTCTGGAAAACAAACTTGAATAATTGATTTTTTTTTTATCAATATCAATGACAAATTATAGGTTTTTATTATATTTTTATATGTGTTTTTTATGGGAATGTTGCCATTCCTGTAGAAAAAAAAAGCTAACATACACCGCCGCTACCAACTTTTTTGTGTTACATTTTACATTATTCGTCAGTCAAGTAGGCCTAAAAGTTTCTATTCCGTCCGTCATCTTATTGAGGATTATAAAACAAAAACGAACTCGTTTGATGTTTAAGGTAAGGTTTAACAGGAAAGTAAGACACGAACAGTTTTTCCTCTAAGGTTTGGGTGCCACAGTGTTGCTGTAGTGTTTAGTTCATGTGAAACCTTACTGCTGTAATGAAATGTTTTTTTTTTTACCATTTTTACTTCTGAACATGTCCACTAGGTAAGCTAAAGATTAGTTTCTCACGCGTCGTATTACGGTTTCTCGGCTAAACGATATCGCTGAAGAACGGTAAAAGAAGTCGTTGTGGTTGGTAAAACTTTACAGATTTAAAGGGACACCCGGCCTGCCTTATAACCTTCCGCCTGCTTTGTAACAGCTCGTGCTGATCGCCTTCCGTGCACATATATATGAACACCAAGGTCATCTGAGATAGTAGCTACGTTCTTCGCAGCGAAGAACGAAGCCACTGTCTCATTTGGCATTGTACCTAATAGACGAACCAGCACGAACGCATTAATCGTGTCGTCACAAACCGGAATGATTCTCGTATTATAACATCACAATTTATAATTTTCTAGGCTAGTGTCTTATAATTTTGCTTCGGCGATCTATTGGAATAATTAATTTTAATGTTTAACGCATTACGCTTTTAGATTTTTGATCTCATCGTAATTATTAGCAAATTAATACATGCACACACACAGATGAAACGTCATGATTATTGTAAGCGAGCAATGCATGATATACTGCGGGACGCAGTAAATCATTTATCAATTATTCAACAGAAAATTTCCTACATGCCACTTTTTAAAGCTAATTTTTACCAAGGGATTGACTAACGGTAAGAAAATAGACCTTTGGGGGCCATACTTGATGTGGAGGATCGAGAAAAATGGCGCTTGGAGGAAAGTCCTTCTAAAGCTTGTTCATTTTCCTTCCCAGTTTTGCGTTCGGTTTAGGCTAGTCAAACTAAAAAGAGTTCGTTTTTCCTAAGTTTCTATTGGTCGACGAGTCGACGCTGGGATGGCAGATTCATATGATTCCGAAACCGATTATTGTGAATCAGGACACCCGATCAATGCTCCTGCATGATGCATGATAATTCTTAAACACAAAATAATCCGAATCAGCTTACGTCCAAGCAACGCCGTTTCACGCTGATTCAAACCATTCTGTGTCGCGTTACGATTAACCGGAACCGGAAGTGAGCCATCCTACGCTTTTAACAGTCACTTCCGTCGGTGAACGACATCGCATCAACGTAAATATTGATTACTCATCAGTTTATTGATAAGTTTGTAAAGGATGTATTTACAACGTGTTCTGGTGGAGAGTGGGATTAATAAGACGAAATTGTATGACACCGTGCCGTCGAGTTATTAAAATTGACTTATAGGGCACACAAAATTTTAAAGAAATGTTTCTCAGACAGATAATTTCCTAAAGAAGATGACGAGGCATGCGGATATTATTTTTATTTTTTTGTATTTACTGTAAATGGTGATGCGGGATGAGGGAACTTATTTTTTAGCACAAAACGCGTTCTTTATGGTCAAAACAAAGTCATAATTTCCTTTAAATAACTTCCAGTTGTATAGGCCTAAATTTTAACATGAGAATATACCTTCATAATTTTCTAACGGCAATGAACCAATGGAAAACCAGTAAACGACAGCCACCAGCCAATCATGCCTCCCTAATACGGAGTAAACGGGCACATTGTATTTTATAAGATCAATACCACCATCTTGTTTTTACAATCGAATCGACTGTTTTTCTAGTCTTCGCCGTATAACGCAAGTCCGACAGAATTCCAATTAACAAATTTCTCGAAAATAACGACGTATACCAGAATCATTGCTCGTGCGCGAGATAGCTTCCTTGCAAAGCTCGGATATTTTTTTGTTACCATGGTGACAGAACGATCCGACGTAGTGATTAGTTAGCTGGCCAAAGTCAAACAATCTGCCATCGCTTTACCGTTCGAGTGTAAAAAACGAAACGAATAGTTCTCTTAATCGCCGCTAATATTTCAACAATAAACTGTGCCGGCAGCAAGCAACCACAATACATAAAAAAAAATATATATGCGGTAACTAAAATAAACGTAAATAGTTGAAAATAAGCTATTAATAAGTGTCGTAAAACTTAGTAATGTTACGGATCATATTCTACTTTAAATCTAAGAAACAACATTTTCATTAAAAAAAAAAACCACGTTATTTACTTTGTTGATGCGCCGTGACTGATATTAACATTCGTCCTACAACAATCGTCTGCTTTCATGGTGCGTCACTTTCGGCAAGTTTGTGAAGAAGCGTTCGGGGAACAAAGCAGCTTTATCCGTCGAGGCGGAGGTAAAAAAAAATACCATTCCTACGAACACTAAACGAACTAATGAGTGCATTTGGCGAAAATTAGTAGACTTCTGTCATTTTTGCGAAGCGGAATTATGAATTTCAGGAAGAAATCGCTGCAGTACAAGTAGATAATACATGCACGTTGGAAGTTTTTATTTTCACGTTGATTTTTAAAGAAGACGGTATATTCTCGTTTCAAATACAACTCGAACGTAGTTTTTTATCAATAATTTTCTCAACCACTCGTTACGTTCCCAAGTTGTTAAAAACACCTCGTGCAGGGATTCGGTATTTTTCCAGCTTCGAAATGCAACTCGTGATTGAGAAAATTTATTGATAAAAAACTACGTTCTCGTGATATTACTATTCAATAAAATAATTTTAGAACGTAGGTTATGTATATTTACACCCGTACCTTTCTACGATGGTGAGTAACAGCTGGAGACTCGCAGGTCTTTGTCCAAAATCTTTATTCTAGAAGACGGACTTTACAATGCGCGATGAGCATGATTTTTTTTTTTCGAAATTAGAAAACAAATCCAAAACGCGGCGGTACCTGAGAAACATTTTTTTTTTCGTCCATTAAATTATATTGAAACTCGACGGGCCGTCTGTTTAACCGCTTATTTTGACATTAATGCAAAATACGCCAAAGCAGGATGAATATTTAATTATTTATATACTTACTCAGAAATGAAATATTTTAGGGGGCGCGGAATTGTACCGACACGGAGTGACATTAACTTAGGAATTTCTTTTAAATTCTGACCCCTGTGCTGGAAACCGGAATTACAGTAGCTCCGGATTCGTAATTTGCTTTAAAAGTATCCGAAATAATCCGGAATTGTAGTAACACGGATTTGTAGCAACACGGAATTGTAGTAACACGGTTTCTGATGTTATATGTATAGCCGCAGCGAGCGCAGGAGCGCGAGCGAGGCAGGGGCGTTATTTAATCATCAACAAAATCAGGAGTTACAAATCCGTGTTACCACAATTCCGTAGTATTTCGGTCACTTTTACAGCAAATCACGAATCCGGGATTCGGTCACTTTTACAGCAAATCACGAATCCGGGACTTACTGCAATTCCGGGTCCAACACAGGGGTCAGAATTTTTAAAAATTCCGGAGTTAACGTAACTCCGTGTCGATACAATTCCGGCGTCCCATAAACGGGGGTCCTGTTTTAAAATTTCGTGTGCCTACAATTTCGTGAACTGTATTTGGCGAAACGGGATTTATCCGATTTGTCCTTTAGTCAAAAGCTTTTAATCTGATTTTTTTTTTAGCGAAACAGGACGTAACCGTGAAGAAATCATTGTAAGCCTTGTCGATCGGTCGGACTCGGAACGGATTGGCTAAACCGATGTCGATATATCGGCTTCAATCCAAACCTGATTGATCTATACGCATCACACAGTGTGACTCACATAAATTTCATTGTAACGCTTAGCTGACCCAATTTTTTGGAAGCTTGTCTGCATTGCGCCGGGCTATATCATTTCCGAATCTCTGCATGACGTGCATTTCCTCCTTTTCTGTATAAAAAAATAAGAAAAAATAAATAAGTGTTATGCAACTGTCAACAAATAGAAAACGGATCTATGAATATAGACTACTACCTTATCCGTACTACGTTTAAAACAGTGACCGATTCAATGCGATGATAATTTCGTAGGACAAATAGGGGCAAATCTGACATTAATAATTCCATTTATATATTAATATATAATTCCTTTTTTATATTAAATGAAGAAGCTAAGGCTGCACCGATACCGATACCAAAATATCTATTACCGATGTTTTGGTATCGGTCTCGGCCACTTTCACTGAAAATCATTGATAACTTTGGAACCGTTCGAGATAACGACACGCGGTTTGCAGCGTTTCGTGTATCTCCCTAGCTCTCTTTTAACTCGTTATTATTATTATTTTTTATTTTATTTCAATAATTATTAGACTTTGCAGAAAGCTACTTTGTATTATGATAGTTGATGAAAACGAAAATTGTCTTGAAATATAAGATACCTATCGGTATCGTATCGGCTAAGTTGGTGTCGGTTTACCCTTTGGAAGAAACACAATGGAGCCTACACTGTGAAACGCTACATTTTTACAGCTGATTTCCGTTTCTTTGGCTTTTAAATTATTTTTGTTAAGGAGGCGGTCGTGGAATTCGATCTGGCGTTCGCTTGGCTGGCAACCAACAACTCTGAACTGTGCTTGCACGCATTCCTGGAGAACCCCCCTCACTACGTTTGCTTTGGTGGTACGCTTTAAAAGTGGTCTATTTATGCAAAAGAACTCCAGGAAAGGGGACCCTGTATATACTGACGCGTAAAATTGCCTAGCTTTAGCAGTGAAGCCAACATTCCCAGTGTCCATATTTCGCAAACCTAGACTGTGCACCTTGCAGACTAGTAGGCGGAAGAAATTCCGAGGGGAAAAAATAAGCGAAAAAAGTCAACCGTGTGAACGTTCAGGGGAAAAAAAAGGACACGGGGTTAAAAAAAAAAAGTCGTAGAAGTGACAAAGAATCACGGAATCGAATTTTTCCAATTGATGAGATCAAGTTTGAAAAATAATCTGTGATGCCAGACCCTGTGTCATTATTTACGACGTGATTTTACGAACTCTTATTTTTGTTACGGTCACTAGTGTTTATTTATTTATTTATATTTTAAATCACTATTTACACCCATCAGTGACGTGCTGACAGAATTCTAAATCTTTTCCACCGACATGCAGGCCTATATATGTATAGTTCGTTGACCTCTACCGGGACAACAGATCATGATGTAATCTCGTTTCCCTCACAACCAGGCATAATTTGTGAACAGAATAACAACAAAACGCGCAAAGTTTATCATCTTCGGTAACAAACACTAGGATAACACAAAGAGGACGTTATTGAAAATAAAATGTGAGCTAACCAACCATTGATAAAATATTGATTCAAGCTTCTTGCATATTAGAAATAAAGACACAGATCACCGTAAAGGTTCAGTCGGAATTACGCCATTGGGAGCATTCATGTATGACGTCATCACGAAACTGGCAGTTTTTATAGCCGACGAAAATATCCATTACCTGTTTTAATTATCAGTTTTCCCCTTTTGAGCTTATGTTCCCCTAGAGTCTTGAAAGTTGTCTTCCCTGCCGAGCTCGTACAGTACCACGCATGCGCGAGGCCTGCTTATATAAGCTTCAGCGCAGCGTTTGGTGGCATCATTTCTCCTAGGGCGATCACCGCGAGTGGTCGTTCTTGAGCTTCCCCACCAGACTACCTCCGCATACCTCCGCCTTCATGGAAGGGTCCCTCCGCTACCACCTGTACCACCTCCGTCGACCCAGCGTTATAACCTCCTCTGTCCCTTTCAGACATGATGGCCCTCTTCCACTTACCGTGGACCTGCTACTTCCTCCTCCGCTTCCGCAGGAGGATCTTCCGCCTACCGTCCCCGTCTCGCAACCACTGGCTCAGGGTGGTGTACTCCTCTGCTTCTACATCCGCCTCCGTTCGGAGGACTGTCTCACCTCACCCTTCTTCTTCGTCCATTCCACTACATCCTACCCAACTTAACACTGCATCTACGCAGTGTTGTTCTTCACAGGAAGACTGTTCTTCCTCTCGACGTACCTACCGTTCACAAGCCCCTGCGTGGCGACCTGGCTGTCTTCCTATGGCACAACCCTCCGTCTCTCGTCAGCCCCGTCAATCACCTTCCGTGGCCTTCCCTAAGCTTGTTTCACATTTTCCTTCAGCTAACCAAAGAGGGGCCTTTCGGAAATTCGGGTTGTCATTCGTTACCTCCGCTCCGGGTGCTCCTTCCGCCTCCGACATCGCTGCTGCCCCATTTCCACCACCAATTTTACCATCGCCCGTTGTCACAGTCCCTCTCGGCATGGAAGCACAATTGTCTCCATCATTTTTTCCTCCGGACTGTCTACACCTTCCGTTCCCTTTTCTAACCAGGACGTTCTCACTAACGAGCCTCCGTTTCCAGTTCCTCGATCCTCCATTTCCACCACCTCCGCACTCAACCTGCTTTGCGAAGATGGACATCACTACGACGTTCAGTATACCATCCTTGAACCATTATCACCAGGATTTCTTTCTCTTTTGCCACGGTCTCCTCCGACCCTGCGACATAAGCCGGTCACCATTCCAGGCATCACGCCACTTCCACTCAAATCACCTTCCGCTCCACCACCTAGCTTCCGTCTGCCGCCATTCTCATCTGCTGAACCTTCCTGCACCAGTGAACTTTCTCCTCCGGTCTCACCTAAGGCTCCCTAGACGGGGCGGTGGTTATTTTAGTATTTTGGGGTCTTGGCTCCTTTCCATTCTGGATAAACCTTCACCTTCGCCTTGGCAATGTTTACCCTCCGTCTCCGTCTTCCGCATCATGTTCGACCCGCCACGTGCTATTAACTTATAGCGTACCTACCTCCTAACGCCGTTACATTCCCACAGGACTCTTTACCATGCAACATGCACAGAAACATTCCTCGTTCCCTACTTCCGCCATCTTCGCATCCGTATAGTAAAAAAAAACAAACCAATAAGAAGGTAATAAAAAAAAACCACTGATAATGGAACCAATCATCTTCATGTAATACAGGTATAATGAATATATATAACAGCCACCCGGCCGACCTTAGCATCCTCCGTAGAAACACCCATCAGCTTCCACCCGCACTACAGTTCAGTCTCGCTTCTCCGCCGTCAGACGACGCTCCGTGCTACTGCTTAACCGCCAAAAATTCAAAACCACTGCTCAGTCTAACTGTCGCCACCACGACTGCACCACATTCGCGATGGCGGACTCTTCATCCTCCGAGGATTCCAAGCCAACTACGGCAGACGTTTCGAACATCCAACAAGATCCACCTAATGTTTCTTCTCCTACTCCGTGCAAGTGTCCAGGTTTTTCCAAATCACCTACAAAGGTACGGACTGATCCACATCCAAGCTGCCAACGACATCGCCTGTGCGACGGGTTACTCAAAAAATGCAGGACCTGTGTAGAAATTTCCCCTCCGCGCTGGGCATTGATTCGCAGACACCAACTTCTCTCAAAACAACGTGCTGATCGGGCACGCCGCCAAAACGCAGCTGCCTCCGCTCCTCCGCCAGCCGTGGACTCTTGCCCCGGGTCAACCCTCCGTACATCTACCCCGCCTCCACCGCACGGTAGTCAACCCGTCACTTCCAGAAAACGTCTTTCACACTCAAAGAAACTGAAACTCTGCGATACATCACCAAGCACGACGTCTTCCGGCAAGAACAAGCGCCAACACGCCTCCACATCAACTCCTTCGCAAGGTTTGCATCAGTCTACAAACCCGCCTCCTTCTACACAATCATCGCCCCATGTTCATAAATGCTACAAGTTCGCTGCAGACAAAGCAGACAGACGAGATACACCACTTGATATCTGCCCTCCGCACTCAACACACCGTTCGCGGTTACCTACAACGGATGCCATCCCCACTGTTGCGGGTACTTCCGGCTACCAGCCAGTTACGTCGATTGCCACTAAATCCAGCATACCGTCCAAGCCTTCAGTTCGTGTCAAAATGGCACGCTACCCCTTTGCACCACCTTGATGTCGTGTTGTACCATGCACTGCCTCAAAAAACAACCACTCTTCCACGGAGTCCATTTCCCAATTGTCCTCCACTACTATCCAACCTCTGCTTCCGTCCTGCCCTCCGCCACAGGTACCTCTTGCTCTCGACTCGGTATCTCCCCCTCCGCTGGTCCCTTTTCCGTCAGCCCCAGTCTTGTGCGAGGCCCTCACTAGGGGCATTCACCTCTCGGTTACAGAGATGGAAAACCTTGCTTTTAATGTTGACTTTGTCCTGAAATTCACCGGACACTATCAGACCTTCCAGCCCTTCATCAAGCAGCTGCCAACTCAAGCAGCTAACGAACGAACTTGAGATCCTCAACAGACGATATTATTCACAGCGACTCAATTATGCCCTGCTCAGAGCTCATTACAATTGGGTATCCCCAATTCCTTCATCCCCTCTGTGGCCAGCGTATTACTGCACCCGATCCGGTCCAGAACACGCCGCCTTCACAACTCTCCCTCCTCTGTCGGAACTGCCTCACGTCCTTCCGTCACTACGCACCAGCTATCCTCCCTAGGTCATTGCATCGTGCGGCTCCTTCACCGCTTCCTTCCCAGTTGGAGGATCCGTCAGCTACTGCTGCGGGGTTTTTCATTCCACCACTCTTACACCCTCTATTGCCGGTAAAGGACACTGCACCACCTCCTGTTGAACCACGAACACTACAACGTCTTTCCACCACACTGGAAGCATCCTCCCCATTTCAACCGAACGATATCCCTTCCGTCTCCATTGTCTTTGCACCCCATACCCCGCCCTCCGCCTCTGCTCAAGTTGCCGGCACCAGTACTGATTCGTGGGCCTCCGGTAGATCTCCCATCTCTCTTTGGCAACAAACGCTTCAAAATCCGCTACTATCTCACTTGTCCAATTACCACATCTGGCAGTACGACAACGCCGCCTCATTCATTCCTGTTTTTCACGGTATAAATGCAAACACCAAAACTACGGAGGGAGACTTGCCTTGCTCCCCTTGCCGCACCAAAGCTACGGGGGTAACTTTCGGTTTTCGGATGATTCCGTAGATATTTTTTCGTCCATCCGCATCCTTCCGGCCCAGCGAGACGTCCGCCTGTACTGGCCCTCCCCAACAGGACACTATAAACATTCTTCTCGCTAAAGACTTGCTCGAACTATTATCCTTTACTGTGCACTAAAAACGCGTTTCAACATCCATCAGCAGGAATACTACATCATCCTTTCTATTATGTCTTACCTTCAAAGAAATTTATCCTCCGCTGGTCAGGTACAACATTGACATTCCGGATCTCCTCCTGCCTATCCTCCGTCTACACGAAGTACTACCGCCAGTGTGCAGTTAATTTGTTGGCTTTTTTCGCTTCATTTTTATCGTCATTGGTACGGACTGGTTTATTATATATATGTCCATTGTTTGTAAAAAAAAAAAAAAAAAAAGGAGCACAATTAGAATTGCATCTTTATGTCCATGCTCCCTCTATGCCTTGTCCAACGTCTGTTACTTGACGGCAAAACACTAGAGTTTGTCTAGATTTAGCGTACGTCAGCTTCTCGTAGTTGAGTCTTCATTGTTACAGGCAATTTGGAAATTGTAAACATAGACATAGACGTAGACATAGGGCCTTAGGGCTTCGGGCAGATGACCAGGAGTGGTTAACGCTCGTTAAACCCTTTGAAATTGTAAAACAATTTAGAAACGATAATCTAGACACACGCTAGTGTGTCGCGCCAAGTTAGGCAACAAACATCACATCAATTCAATTGTCGAGGTTGTAAACCATTGTAGCGCGGCACAATTGCATCAGTGTCTTATATCTTGAAGCATAGTTGGGCACATTTCAGGTACTTGGGGAAAAAATAATAATGCGGTACAAAAGCTTAAATTGTGTTGAAATCGAGAGCAATGACCACCTGACAAAACTTAACTCGTGTTTGAATGCCAGCTATGCTGCTTTCAATGCAAAATCTGCCCCTCAATAACGTTGAAAATGTGTTACTACCTAGCTAGCTAGTCCGCTCATCCCCGTGTTAAATCCCATAGGGTGATTATTCATCGATTCCGAGATAACGGGAAGGTTTCCAGCCATGAAATTGGACGAATGGGTGCACTACAATACGAACTGCGTACCTTTTATGGTTTGGAGTCTGGGGGCGTAACAGGGATGGCGTGGGAGGTCGCGTAAGTACGAAAATATTGTTATAACCATTGTTAGTATTGTCGGCATCGTCTCTCATTGGACGGCCAAAGTTCCGACAATGAGAACGTGTATAATGACGTGCGTGCCTAGACACACACTAGTGTATCACAATAAATCTAAACAACGTTGCAAAGAAATTGTATTCACGTTCAATTCACGAAAAATAAACCAAGTGTAAAAACCAAACAAGATAAACAGAGCCGAAAACTGGCAAGGAGGTCACCAAGTTGAGAGTGGTTCGACCCTTCAAAGGAGTGATATCAACACACCAAAACTAACTAAATACAACAAATTGCAACAAAATTAAAACCAAACCAAAAGCCAATAAAGAGGTGACTAAGTTGAGAATGGTTCGGCCTATAGGCAAAAGGTAGTAGCAAATTGTTGAAAACCAATTTCTTGTTGACGTGGCACTTTATTACTTACTCTGCACGGTTAGTGGAGTTGAGTCAATACACAATTTAAAAAAAGGAGTGATATCATATCAAAAACCAAAACTGGTAAAAGGGGCCGCCAAGTTCCGAATGGTTCGGCCCTTCAAAGGAGTGATATCAACACACCAAAACATTCGCCAACTTAATCGCACCGAATAATACTTTGGACATTAAATGAAAACTTGAACATTGCTACCGAAAGTAGCAATGTTTTAGTTTTCATTTAACCTTCGAATTATTAAGCGGTGCGATTAACTTGGCGAATGTTTTGGTGCGTTGATATCACTCCT
>JAHWFP010260592.1:23912-36604 GCA_023313725.1 Lithobius niger
TGACTTTTCCTTTCGGGATTCCAAAGGTGACCTTGATCGAGCAACATGCAGCTAATGAATGATTAATACACACGTAACTACATTTAGGTAGTATTTTTGTAAATTTTGAACCGGGATTTTATCGCGGCTTTTTTTCCAAGATTCGTGTAAGGCCCGTGCCAAGAGCTAAACATGGTGCCTATTAGAAGCTTCTTTTGGTGGAGTGGTACATCAATAAACGTGTTCCCAGTGCTCCTTTTGTGTCCAGCTGTCAAGTTAACAAATTTACCGGTGGCTCTAAACTCTTGACCCAATAAGTTTGGTTAAAAGGGACTTAACGGTAACCCAGGCAACGATACTTTCGTCAGTGCTGTGACTCTCAACCAACTTTTAGCATGCGATACCTCCTAGACTTGTCCTTTTCATAAACCAATGAGCCATCTTTGTCGAACTGACGGATGGCTCATTGAGACACGTGGAACCCCGGTTTTGACCCCAATACCTTGACCTTGAAATGAAAAGCTTTGAAGGTTACTCCCCGCGGGCTGCACGCGCTTCTTCGTGAATGAACACTTTTAGCAGCGGAATGTAAGTAAAATAAACAAAGATATCAAATTGCTATGGAAAAAAAAACCGCCCGTGAGGAATTGTCAACAAAAATGGCGGACAACTTGTTACGGGCAACCCCAGAAAGTGTTGGTGACGTAATAGGTCGTAAATCTGGTTTTATTGCTCCCGTTTTGTGGCAATTGCTTGAGGGCCTGTACGATTCGCCACTCTATAATATCTTTTATTATTGTTTAGGTCGTTGGCCTAGCGAGCGAACAGAGGATGAATATGGGAGTCTCGAGCTAATATTGATGCAGTTAAAAGCTTGTATAGAGCAGCGTCATGTGACGTCATATTGGTAATAAGAGATAGTTGCAAGGGTCACTAGATTAAAATGGAGGGTTAAACAACGGCACTTCTAGTCAAGGTAGTGCTTTGAGAGCGGATTTCATAGGCTTAAAAAAACGTTGTTTTCTCCAATCCCTTATGCTGCTAGGTTGTAATGGGAAAAGAAAGATTCCACTTGCTTAAAAATGTCAGCAACTGCCAACAAATCGACAAAAATTGCGCGTTATATGCCTAAGAATTCCGCTCTAACAGCATTGGCTTCAGTAGGACGGCCCTTCTTTTCCCCCTCCAGTGACCCTTGCAGCTAACCGTTACTGGCTCCAGCATAGTTATATACAATAATACAACGTTGTGTCACTGCCCTATACTAGCGAGCACGAAGTGTGATAGAAGTCCATGATTCGAGTATTATATAGGTCTAGGATAGAGTGAATGTAGCAAAGGGGAAAAAATAGGAAAATGAATGCTTCTGAAGTAATGCTGCAAAAGTGAGCCATGTACCTTGAAGCCAACAAATAGGGCCATAAAAATCAATCTTACGGAAGTAAAAGTTAATGTCAAGGAATTGTTGGGTTAGAAACATAGATGGAATATAAAATGTAGAAAAGGATGGTTATATTTCACTAAGACTATTAGTTTTTAAACATCGTCTAGCGATGTTGTTTAGCCAAGTAGAATCCACCAATCATTAGCTGACCTATCGTGTGCGAAAGTAAAATGATGAAAACATTTCAATATGGCAGTAAGGTTTCACGTGGACTAAATAGTATTCGGCAACACTGCAGTATCTGAAACTTGACAGGGAAGTTGATTTGTGTTCCTTTGCTGTTTTGACTTCGGATCATGTAAACCCTAATCATCAAACTAGTTTTTTGTTTTCTAGTTTTGTCTTGATGTATGCGTTAATTAAGTTTTAAATAGGTTGTTGATACAAAAAACCTTCGTGGCACCTGAACGGAATTTAATAAAAACAAAAAAAAACTTGTTTTTGACCAACATTGGTCATTTTATGCTGTCAGCACCAAAACCAGAACCAGGCAGCCGAGAACTACTCCTTGCGGATAAATTTAGTTACTCCTGTTGCAACTTTTAAATTTATAAATCTATGGAACAGGCAAGGTTTCCACCAATCTGGAATACCTGAAAAACTCGGGGAATTTAAACTACGTTTGAAACTCGGGAATTTTGATTTTTCACAAAAAAAAACTAGAAAACTCTGGATGAAAATGTAAGATTTTAGATAATGCTTGTTAAATAAAAGCTTCAGCTTTTTAAACACAAAACTGGTAAAGCGTGAAAAAAAATTCCTTCCTAAAATTACGGTAAATAGCCTGGAAAATGACTTCGTCTACTCTGGAAAACACAGGGAAATTTGAGTTCAGTAGTTTGATGGGAACCCTGACAGGGTAAAAGTGAAATCAATGGTGAGGTGGGAGGGGGGGGGGGCGTTAGTGAGTCAATTTATCTAGTTAATCTTGGTGGCCCTTCTTTAAGTGCCATCGTACTTAAGGCCGACCCTTTTTAGAAACTTAGTGGCGGCCTATAACACTATTGGTTTTTAGTGGATGTGGTTTACGTGCCACTGTCGACATGAACTCGGGCAGTTGTAGTGCCACCAGGCTTAGAGGACAGTACGACATGGAAAATTAATTACGTGTGAAATGAAATTGCAAGGTTCGGCATGGCGTAGCCCGCTTTGTATTTTGTTTGAAATCTGTATTATTGACTATGCACAAATTAAAGGCAGATTGTCATGGCACGTAAGCCCGCAAAATCTGGCACTTGCTTGCATCAAGCGAAGGAATGCGCAACGCCATTCCTTTTGAAGCCCGCAAACGTGCACATGATTCCTTAATTATTGAGCGAAAATTTGCTACGTCCTTGTATACATGGTAGCAATCTGACAAGCCCTGTAGCAGAATCAGAGCGACGCTACGTCGCAGTACGGCTGGCGGTATTGCAGTACGATTTATGCTGCACTTTTTTCTGTCTTAGTCTTCTTTTTGCGATAATTTCGCCAAAAATTGACCAATTTTGACGTTCAAATACACCATTTTAACCGTTTTTTCGAGAGCTTTTGAATGGTGCTATTGTCATGACAATAAGTTTGGTCGTTCTCAAGTTCTTAGCAAAAACAACCTACAAAGGTCTGGAAAAGAAGTTCTCGCAAGAAACTTGTTCATGAACCTAAATGGGCTTAACTCAAAATTTTGCACAATGCAAAATTCCACCTTCACACCCTACGTGCTACCCGGGGACACCAACCTCTTCCCGCAGACCGTTTTCAGTTTGTAAAAAGCTTGTCGCATGAGACCGGCTGAAAATATTCTGCTTCAGGGCTGACAAGGTTATCACTGCTGCTAGATGGCACGACGGTAGATTCTAAATTTTCCGTTGGTGTCAACCTGCCTTTACGGATTGGTTTGGAGTGTTGCTAATCAGTAACTACTGTTTAGCGCGACTGAAAACCGGAATCTGATGAGGCGTGCTGAAAAGCGTAATTTTTAAATATGGTACGTAAATGCTTATTAAAATAAGGTAGGTTGGGTAATTTTCTATGCGGCGTACGTGGTAGTTTACCCTTTAATCTCTTGACCACTCATTTTTTTCCAGTGCAGATGGTTGGCTCGGAGAGATTAAATATTAGACCGTAACGTAATTAATCATTTGCAACTCTATTGGAACAGTTTTTCACTGCAGACCAAACCCCTTATCGATTGCTCATGGAGTTGAACTACAACCTAGATAAGACGTCAAGTATTATTGCATCCTGATCAGAACAGTTGTTATAACAGCCAAGGGACATCTCATTAATACTGACTCTCAAGTGTGAAACACTGATCTCTACGGTGAATCTGGATTAGGAAGTATATCTGCATAATGTGATGCGCCTGTCGAGGAAATGTGTTCAAGGTGTAAAAAATAAAAAGTAAACATTATTGTTCAATAAGGATTTAAACCAGAAACTTAAAAATGCGTACCTCTACCTTCTCGGAGGGTGCTTTATTAGGAGTATTGCTATCTCCCACAAAAAAAAACCTCTCATGTTGATCCCCTACGCAATCGTTTTGTCATGGGTTACCCCTACCGCTTGGAGGTTAAACACAGCTGCAATTAAGAATTTTTAAATGAAATCTGAAAAACGGGCAGGACCGGACTGGCCCTCTCAGGCTAGCCAATATGTGACTGTTTTACAGTGCTAAAACAGTGAAGGACTGTCTACCTTGATATAATGTATGCTTAGTAACGTCTAGAGCAGTGGTTCCCAACCTTTTTCAAACAGTGATCCCCTAAAAAAAAAAATTCCGCGACCACACTCCCAAGTAAATTCCTGCGCCCATTGGTTTCACAATTAGGGGGTCTGGGCAAGCATTATGAGCTCCCTAGCGGGGGCCTCGGCAAGCCAACGATTCTTTTTGCATTTTAAGCATTTTAACGTCGTCATTTGCTCATTAAAAAAAATTATATATATCGTCGTATTTTATAGAATTATACAATATACAAAGTTCTTTTTAGATTACTTGTTAGAATGGAGAGATTATAATTAGAATTAGATTTTAGAAGAGATAAAAGTACTTTACAATTAATTAATTTTATTAATGATTAAATTTCGGGGGGAAAAAAAGATTTTAAGATCAAAAGATTTTTTAAAAAGTAAAATTTTTTTTTCTTGCTTATGTATCGCGACCCCCGAGAGGACGTCCGCGCCCCATTTGGGGTTGCGACCCATAGGTTGAAAATCACTGCCCTATAGAAAGCCAGCGGAAACTAGGAGGAAAATTAACACCAAATTGGGGGCCTGTCAAGCATCTGAACACGGTAAAGTCAACCGTTCAGTACAATGGAGCCAAGCGCGCATTTAACAAACCTACGAATAAAATTTAAAGTACTGGGTCATCCATTAAAAAAAAAAAAACGCAAGGGCAGAGAAAGAGTGAAGAAATCCCTGCCCTTGCATTTTTCATGGACCATCCTGCATTTATGAATAGTTGTACGAGGTTAATTTTTACTTTCCTTACTGGCAAATAAAGAGTTTCATAGCGATTCATGCGAGCAGTCAAGCAGAGATTTTAATCCAGTATTTACCTTTTGCGTAATGTCAACTTTAATTGGCTTTATTGTTGGTGCTCGTCCAAGGACAAATCAAGCCAGTACTGTAAAGTGGTAATTTGCAGGTCATTGGAATTATAAAGTAGTTTGTTATGCATTCGAACTAGGCAAGCAAAAGTTTTATGTTGGGCTAGGATTAATCATGGAACATGTCACCTATGGGTTAAATTAATAATAAAAGTTGGTTAATGACTTAAGGTCAAGCTATTCATAGAGTCGAATGTTGTAATAACTATTGTATCACATGAAACTACAGGTGATAAATACAGTGCAGGTAAAAATCAATTGTGCCACAAAGTGAGGTTTTAGACACTGGACTACATGTTGTGCGAGGTACAGAAAAAAAAAGAGCAATAAAAACACTAATGAAATTCTTGGTAATCTTGGGTCATTTGATGTTAAGTGATCTGAATCGGCCCAAATTTGAACTTCACTAGTCTTAGAATTTTTGCAGGAACTTGGCAGCTGCGGTTTTGCGGGGTGGTGTTCGCTGGTTTACGCAGTGCCGTTAAAACGCCAGCGCAGTCTCAGGAGACACTGGATGAATTTGTCCTATCAAAAATGAAATTTTAGCAAACAGCATCCGTACACTGCAATGTGCGGAAACACTTTTAAATGCATTAGTTTTTTTTTTTCGGTCTGGTAAATGGTGCCTCCTGCTAAACAGAAGCACGATATAGCCACGATTTGGTAAGATGCGCGGGGAAAAAAAACCTGTAAGAAGCTGATGGGGGAAAAAAAAAGCACCGGAAAAAAACTGATGAAAAAAGCCGATGGGGAAATAAGGCTTAAAAATCTAGTGCAAAATTTATAAAAAAAAAAATACTACGCAAATATAGTCGTGTGTATTCATCGCATATCGAATCATTAATAAGTGACACATTGCCTCCCGAATTCCTTAACTGGGAAAGTATCGTCCACAGTTTGATCGGTGACATAAGTTCATTAAAGACGGGTTAACACGAAACAAAAGAGCAGCCAGCGCTCTATTTCTCTAGCGCTTGATCACTGCAAGTAAAGAAATACACGAAGAAATATTGTTTAAAGGGACACCCGGCCTGCCTTATAGCATTCCGCGTGCCAAATTAGTTACGTGCAGATCGTCATCAGAGCAATTACAGCGCCAAGGTCTGCTGGGGGTGGTAGCTGCGTTTCTCGCATAGCTGCTGTCTCGGTTGGCTTTGGGAATAGTACACGAGACAGAATCAAGTCAACGACTGTGTCGTCACAAACCGGAATGATTCTCGTATTTCAAAATCACAATTTATAATTTTCTAGGCCAGTGTCTTATAATTTTGCTTCGGCGATCGATTGGAATAATTAATTTTAATTTTTACCGCATTAGTCTATTAGATTTTAGCTCTCATGGTAATTATTAGAAAATTTAGATGTACACACAGAGATGAAACGTCACGATTATTGTACGTGCGCAATGCATCATTTAGTTACGGGTCGTTCCTAAATATAGTTAACAATATTCAACAGAAAAGCTCATAGACGCCACATTTTAAAACGTTTTTTTAGCAAGGGAAAGACTAACGGGAAGTAAATAGACCTTTGGGGGCGTACTTGATGTGGTGGATCGAGAAAAATGGCGCCGGGAGATGTATATCCCTTTAACACAAACCGCGTGCCTCCTTAATGAGTCAAGTTTTGGTCGTGCCCCTGGATGCAAGCTATAAAGGTCAATATTACTGGTACTAGATGGCGCAATGGCAGAAAAAATAATCAACCAACCGTGGCGCCATCTATTGGCAGTAATATTGTAAACCTTTACAGTTTGCTTCCACGTGCAAGAGGACGTACCACATTTTTACTCAATAATTAAGGAGGCACGTGACTTGGTTTTGTTACACGCCTATTTTTTGTGCAGATTCCTTGTTCTCTGCGAGCAAGTGCTAGAAAGAACAAGATAGCGCTACATTCTGCAGACTTTTGTTTGGTGGGAACCTACCTTTAAAAATTAAAATTAGCGAAATCACGAAGAGAAAGACATTTTCCCGAGTTTGAGGGGCGTCAAGAGCCCACCGACCGGGCTGAGGAATTCCACTCGGGAGTAAAACAACAAAGACAATTTTAATTTTCAGCACCACTTCAAATCTATGCGTCTTGTTCACAAATAATACACATGATAAAAAACACTTAAAGGGCAAATACATCCATTTGAACATGCTTCCTTTACTTTTGGATCACTTACACAATAACTAAACACAAGAATTGCGGTAAAAATACGTTACGTACGTCCGATACAACAATTTAATTATTGCATCACCAAAACACGACATGGAGACCGCCATTGTTTTGCTGGAACGTGCAGAAATTAATGCCGATTGATGTCACACTTCCATTTCCACTCGCAGCCGATTGAGATAGCTCTATTGGCTGCGAGAGCACGAGCGTCTGACAACTGTCGGCAGGCTAAGGCCGTCGGACGCTTGAGCTCTCACAGCCAATTGAGCTATCTCAATCGGCTGCGAGTCGAAATCGAAGACTGACATCAGTCGGCATTAATTTCTGTGCGTTCCAGCAAAACAATGGCGGTCTCCGTGTCGTGTTTTGGTGATGCAATAATTAAATTGTTGTAGCGGACGTACGTAACGTATTCTTATCACAGTTCTTGCGTTAATTATTGTTCAAGTGATCCAAAAGTAAAGGGTGCATGTGAAAATGGATGGAATTGCCCTTTAAAACCATTAACAACACAAGAAACGGGAGACTCCACACAATCCGAACATTGGGATCATATTGAACATTCAATATGGCGACGATCCCAATGTTCGGATTGTGTGGGGTCTCCCGTTTTTGTGTGTTTTTAATGGTTTAAAGTGTTGTTCATCATATGTATTATTTGTGAACAAGGCACACAAGATTTGAATTAGTACTGAAAATTAAAATTGTCTTTGTTTTACTCCGAGTGGAATTCCTCAGCCCAGTCAGTGGGGTATCTCTGCTCTTGAAGAAATAGTTTCGTATAAAATTGGAATCGATTGGTGATACTACCAGTTTCGCCGAAAATTAAGCCCCAGATTAAAACTCTGCGGAAGAGGAATCCCCGTTTCGCCGAATCAAAGTATTCTTCGAAAATCTCTTGGGAGAAGTTAAAACGTGCACTCCTTACTTACGGTTTCTACTGAACCGCAGCGAGCGCGGCACGTAAATTGAAAAAAAAGTATTTGGCAAATCGAAATTCGGCGAAACTGGAATTAGTTTCTCCGAAAATTAAGACATTTGATGACAATTCGGCGAAACTGCCACTCACCGATGGGAGGCCCGTAATTGAGAAGGAGGGATGGAATATTCAATTTGTCGACTTAGGTTGTCCCGAAATTATCAAACGTTTTTTTTTTCAAAGCTATTGATTTTTCTCGGCACAATTTTTTTTTTCCGGATTATGTTCCCTCTGAAAACACCCGCCTTTAACGATGACCACCAGAGGGTGCTGACGCTAGTGAACCGAACGACAAGGTGTGCTTAGGCGCACTGCCCAAGTTGATGTTCCTTAGCGTCGCCATGGAGACGGAAACTAGTCAAGCGTCATTAAAACAAAATATTCACGATAAGAATAAAATGACGATCAGATTAGGTTACATTAATTTTAAGCTAGATTAGATCTGGCTCGATCAAGTTTTTTCTTCTTTAATCCAGCGTTTAGTTTTCCGACAGGATGTAGAGAAACTACGAGAAACTCGGCAGTCTAGTTGAACCTTCGTCCCTGGTTTAACTATCTTGTAACGAATTGAAGACGGTTTGAATCGAACGTGGGAAAAGTGCTTTATTTTCTGGAAGAGACGGGCCCTGTGATGTCTCATGCTCGTGTCGGCTGTTGCATGTAAAAGATCCTAGGAATTTCATATGGGATTTACCTAGCAAACTTGTCCATCTCCTCCTGGCGCTATGGCTAACGCTGGATGCGCGTCAAACAGTAATTCAATTTTCGACGGTATTGTCGCTGGCTGAATGACGCCAGCGATAACTTCATTTTCCAGGCCACTCCAAATGGGTTTGCTTCTTCGGCGCCATCTGGTGCCGTTTGTAAAAGCAGGAACTCGTGTCACCCAAAGTTTTTCGAGAAGTGGCGTTACCTACTCCCAACCTGGATCTAATGGTGATCTGGTTTGTCGATACCGTCTAAATTATGCTAAAAGACGTTTTCAAGTTATTAGCAAAAACGAAAACGTCCTGAATGTGACAGTTGGTGCATGAAACCTTTTCACGAGCCCACAAAATTCCGCCATAAACCTGTAAACCGTCTCCAACCTCACGCAGGTATCCGTTAATCCTTAGTTCGTGCAGGGGTGCCATCTACCCCAAAGATTGAGGAGTACTCTCCAATTGTTTTTCAAGTTCGACGCCTCCCCCCCCCCCCCCTGGCGAACTTTCGGAATAGTGTATTTCATAGCAGGATTACTTTGGCCAACTAATCATGCTATAAAATATACTTTTTCAGGAAGTATAAAAGTAGTCAGAATTTTTGGATTTGAAAATTGTCAGAGCTCGAAGCCAGCGCTGGAATTAAAAAAACCAAAAAACTTTGGCTTGCCTTAAGACGACGAGCGCTTGTATCATTCATTTTGTAAGGAGATATTTAAGTTTATAGCAGTTTGGGATGATACTAACTTCCCATTTTTAAGACTGGCGTGTCTATTGGCTGGGGAGGGGGGGGGGGTTAAGCCCTCCTGTGGTAACCCCTGGTTGTGTGGTTTTTTTTTTTAATTTGTAAGTCAGTTGTGGGATTCGAGCCACCATTCACTTGCTTTGGAGACTACCACTGGGCTGCTGCTGTTGCTGTTCACCCCCACCCCAAAATGTGAAAATTCGTCATCTTTCGTCTCAAGGCCAAGGCCGACTGCGACAGAAGTTAAGCCAAAGGCCAACTCGTGCAGGCTGGTAATCTATGCCTACGCTGCTTTGCTTTCGGCTTGGAGCAGAGCAGCTTTGACTTCATAACGCCACGCGGGCGACACAGCAACATCGCGCCAGCCAAGCGCCGATCACATCCACATATGAAGCATTTTTGACAGCGCAGGGCGTAATTTGGATTTCCGTGTGTCCTAAGCCAGAGCAGAGATATTTTACTAAAATGGTCACTGACGGGCACTCTAGCATAACCCATCCTGCTAGGGGGTCGGCGGAGTGCTGAGCGCTAAGTTCAATTTGTGACTGCTACAGAGCGAGCATGGTTTTTATACAGAATATTTTCTTAAATCTTAAGGTTTTTTTTTTTATTAGTTGACATCAACACTGAATTTAATCGATCTCCGATCAATCACTGGTGGAGAATAAGTATGTCGGAAAAAAGATTTAAAGCTAGGCTGTGCCATTCGGTACCGGCCGGTTGGAGAGATCGCAACGTGTATATACGCGCATAACAGCACAACGCGCGTATTTTATTCCGTGTGAAACCGTTGAAAAATAGTCTGTTGAGTGCGCGGCGTATCTTGAGTTCTGGAAGTATTTTATGGGCGGCTACGTCTTCCTGGAGGGAGCGGCTTTAATCGACGGCCGCCATTGTTTTTGTAACCATTTTGGATATCAACAAGGCACTCGGCTTCCAAAAAGGTACAATCTATTATCGGTCTCGTTCTGCAGCGAACTCAAGATAGGCCGCGCACACTTTAGTGTAGTAGTGTGAAGTATATTTGCCAAAATCGTATGAAATACAGTTCCTTCGGTTTTGCTGGTTTGAGTAAAGCTCAAATAAACTTTCCAAGGTGGCGTACAAACCCAGGGGAGGGAAGGGGGTTTGAGGGGCACTGACCGTGGCGTCACCATTGCTCTTGTACATGACTAAAACTAGTCGTTTAAATTGGCGCAATCTGTGTCAAGAACATTGTTTTGAACGAATGAAGGTGCGTCGTTGCCTTGGTTACTGTGAAGTACTCGTCGGATAAGAGCTGTCCTTGTTTTTTCGCGGCGACACAACCAGGAAGCCTGTTGAATCCTCGTTCTGGCTGACGGTGAAGGCTAGTTAGCGACTCGCACAACCCTTTCTGTATACCAAGTAAACGAGGGCGCAAAAAAAAACTTAAGAATGTGAAATTTTAAAGTATAAATTTCGGGTGCTCCACAGGGTGGTCTATAAAAAAAGCAAACAGAAATTTTTAGTCCAAGAGAAGTCTTAAATGTGTTTCACTTCAAGAGAATATTACCCGAGTAGTGGCCCACAAAATAAAACAAAACCACAACCCCCTATAAAGACTAAATGAAGACCTAATTTTCTGAATCCAGTCCAATTCCGAGTCCGGAAAAGTGACTTATTTTCGAAACCGGGAGGGGGATATATATTTTCACAATTACTAACCAATATAAAATTGAACATTTTGATTCGATAGTCACGCACTTTGTGGGCCTGCATGGAAAGGAAAATACGAATACTTTTTTTCTTCATTTCTTTCTTTGCCTAACTCGAATCACCAGGAACATTTTTTTTCCTAGCAACTTTTTTCCGTGACACTACTAGATTCCTTGTTGGGCTCTGGAAAATAGTCCATATTTTTGCTTAGATTTTTGGTAGAAGCCCATTTTTCGGACTTAAAATTGAAATACTTATTTAGTGCCAATCGCACGAGATTGCTCGATCACGTGTCTTGTCCACAGGCTACGTGAATTTTTTCGCGAATCGCTCAGTTCACAAAGAGCTAAGCAATTTATACCACGCCCATGGCTGTTTGCTGTGACGTGCATATCACGTGACTGGGCTAGTCCAATCAGACGGCCAAACAGCCGTTCTCGTTGGTCATTGGCTAACTCATGGTGACGTCACGGCAAACGGCCATTGCGCATGGTTTAAATAGTCACCACTGCAAAACTAGGGGACTTCGCAGCAAGTATTGCGTGTTAGGTCTAGCCTCAACTTTCGCTGTGCTGGCCTGAAGCGGCATTCGACAATATGATGTTCAAGGTCTTGTTATAGGATTGGTCAGTTGCCTTGGCTCGAGTTTTATTAGGCAGGCAAAGGAAGTTTTGCCAAGAAACTTTGTGGTTTCCCCTCCCTTCAGGCACGGCGCAGCTTTTGTCCTTCGGCTGTTTTATTCGTAAATTCGAGGGACTAAGACGAAGACCTACCTGAACTAATTAACTACCGTTTATTTGTGCACCTTAGTGTCATAAAATGTATGGGGGGGGGGGGGGGGCAAAGCTTTAAACCCGGTCTCCCCCTCCCCCACACAATATAAATTCCAGGGTTGTGTGTAGTGGACTGGTTGGAGTGGCTGCTAACTAGTCACGAGCGTTTCAGTCAAGAGGCGGGATGGAAGAGGGGAAAGAGGTAGGCAGACTCTTTGAAGGCCAACAATTTTGGGAAATCCCCAGCGTGCTGAAGTAGAACGTAGACAGCAGGAACTTTTACCAGAACTGCCCAACCCCGTACATTCTCGCTGTGGAGAAGAACAAAAATTTATTAATAATCCAGAAGCTTTCGGAAGAGGAGGGCTTCGGGATTTTAAGGGAAGTTTGCGTAACGTAACTCCTCACATTTGCAATTCTCTCAGCTAGAATTTAATCGCGATGGCTGAGGTGTCATTACCTTGACAACGCTGTTGCCTGGATTAGCTAAATCCGACATCGTTTGAATAAATGCGTGCTTATAATTCGTGACAAAAAGGTGAATTCCGCCTGAAGACTGACTGATTTCGTTTTGAGCAGGTATAACTATCCGAATTTGAAAGCAATGTCGGCTTCAACCATTTGATCTCTTGCGTGTGTTG
>JAHWFP010260592.1:38985-56716 GCA_023313725.1 Lithobius niger
GGGGGGGGGGGGGGGGGACCTGTACATTGAAGTGCAGGTTACGTGGCCAGACTTCAGAGGGTTAGGGGAGGGTGGGGCATCGGACGAACGTCTAACTGGAAAATCGTCTAATGGGATAATCGTCTAATGGGATAATTGTCTAATATCTGCAAAAATAAAAAATCTGGAAAATCGTCTAAACGGAATATCTTATAATGGATAAAAGTCTTAACTGGGTAAACATATAACTGCGGTTTATGATGTTATATGTATAGCCGCAGTGAGTGCGGCAGCGCGATCGAGGCAGGGACGTTAGACGATTTTCCATTATACGAATTTCCAGTTAAACCATATTCTATTATACGAAGTTCCTGTTAGACGACTTTCCGTTATACTGTTATACGGTATATACGTTCTACCAATTATGCGATTTTCCAGTAAGACGATTATCCCTCGCCCCGGGGAGGGTCACTGTTGGGAAAAAAGCAAACTACAATTTCGGTCGTAATGCCCCAGTGCAAGTTTTATCAGGGTTCAGACAAGACCTGGAGAACCAGGCAATCTCAGGAAAAATGCAAATAGAGCCAAAATCTCGGAGATTTCAGGGAAAATATGAAATTTCTTAAAAATCGGGGAAATTTGAAAATCGCCATTGTATCTGATCGGTAAGTTCCATTGAATTAGCAGATCAGAAAAAAAATACTAGGTTAGTACCAATGTCTGTGATGAAAATTTGTTTCGTCCCGTCTGGTCTCGTCTCTTAAACAGCCATTTTCAAGGATGTTTGATTATTTTCGTAAAATATTAATAAAAATATTAGCTACTGCCTGTTTCCATAACTAAACATCTTGTAAACACCTGGAAATTGTCATTGAATGCACCTGGAAAACCTGGAAATGTCAGGGAAATTGAGAAAAAATTAGTCTGAACCCTGTCTACGCAATCGATAATTTGTTTTAGATTTAATTTTCCAAGATAACGGTCAAGGAAATTTGTTAGGAGTTTTGTGCTAAAACTTGCAAATTATAGGATTTCATTCCAGCACGAGTGGCATTCAGTGCGAGAATTTTTGTTTTCCTTTCCGCAAAACTATTCGGATTTACGTAGTATTACGTCATAGGGCAATACGCGAGACTGGTCGATTGTAATCAATTGTGGGTATCCTGTGACTGTGGTAGGCCCGTTGAGCAATTCATTGAGTGTTGGCGGGAGTCGCCAGACGTTCCGTTACAATACCGTAATAATTGTCCTACGCATAACGCTTACTAACCTGGTGATACCCTCGTCACCAATCCCTAAAATCACATCTGGTAATCTCGCCAATTGGTGGGATTACCAGATGTGAGTGTGGGGATTGGTGACAAGGGTATCCTTGATGTAGTAATCGCGTACCCAAAAGAGTAATTTTTATGACGCCACGCTGGTCCAAATTTGGAAGGGAGTGGGGAGGGAAGCGCTATGTGTATTACTATTTTCCCTCACTGACAAACTTGCACGCAAACCTCTTGCAAGAAGTTTCCTATGGACACCGCCCATTTCACACCGCAACAAAAATACAAACCATTAAGAAGCAATAAAAACGTAATAGCTTAAGATCAAAGATTGGTTAACCATGTCGAAGTAACACAGCAATTATCTATATTATTGTACTTATTGTAACTTTTGTAAAGCCTCGCTTCTCGCTTTCCCCAAGACATTAGATACGCTCTTTTAGTCGTAAGGCAACACGCGATTATGATATTTAATAACTTAAGTTTCCCCATCGCTCGTCATGTACATAAATTTCAGAACAATACGTACGAATGACGTAACTGTATGGCCAGTTGATAATAAGCGACCTAGTTAAGTTTGTATAAAATTTAATAATGGTAGTTTATAAAATTACAAAATAACTATTCCAGTGATGGTCGTAGGGTTTCCACGTTTTTCCCCATTGTGGTTCGTAATTTTTTAAGTGATCTTATTAAATTTTGTTACCAGCAGCTATAAAAATTTAATTACCAGCAGTTTTTTTCCTTTTTATCATTCAAGAATTAACTATAGTCTGTTCCACATTATGTGTGCAGGAAACTGACTGAATGATACCACGTTTTCTTGCACTACAAGTGCAAAATGGGTTGATATCACACTTGTAGACTCTCCATAGTTACTGTTAGAGTCTACGAGTTGCGATGTTTACATGTTTTTGCACTCTTTAGTGGAAGAAAACGTGGCATCATGCAGTCAGTTTTTTGCAAACATAATGTGGAACAGACTATAGGTGTGACCGGAGTAATATACGCCGGTCTAGCACGACGCCATATTGTCCTTGAGCCGTTCGTTGTTGCATTTGTATGTTGGGGGCACGTAGTTCCTTCCGTCAACAATGCACGTCGGTATGTTTTGTTGCTGATTGTTGCCACATAATCTCTATTGCACTTCACATAGCCCACCGCACACCCTTTATGCATTGCTGCCGTGTAAATGATGAATTGTTATCCCTTACTTCATTGCTGACGTGCCAAGAATGTACATGGTCCCGCTTTTCATTGCTTCTGTGAAGAGAACATGCTCGCCATGTATGCGCTTGGCTTGGTTGTCATGACTACTTATCCCATTAGCATCCTCCTTGCTTACACCCGGCCAAAGTGAAATGCGCAAATGTTGGTGAAAATTTGGTTTATTCTTTTTCAAAACTTTTAGTTTAAATAGCAAACCGGCAGAAAAATTGTTCGGTAAGACAATGGTAAACAAATTGTTGAATTGTTCCTTTCAAGCTAGCTTCCTTATTTTTACGTGCTTCCTACCAAATAATCGTTATTTCTCATTTAAAAATATTCCTTACTTCCTGCTTTTTTCCCGGAAAACCTGCTACGTACACCATAGGTTAAATAAATACGGATGAAAACCTATTTACGTTGCGTTTTGGACATGTCGACTGCCTGAGTGGGGAATCGAACCCACGACCTTTTAAATCAAAGGCCGAGGTCCTACTGCTGAGCCATACTGACACGGCCAAAAGGAATTAACGTCCATGGGCAGTAGATGTGCGTGTTAAATGCTGCCTATGGACGTTTCGTTTTGGCCGTATCAGTGTGGCTCAGCGGTAGGACCTCTGCCTTTTAAATTCAAGATCGTGGGTTCGATTCCCTGCTCAGGCAGTCAGACATAAACAGGGTTCGGACAGAACCTAAATATTTCAGGGAAAATGAAAAGGGACCCAAAATCTCAGGGAAATTTCAAGGAAAATAATTTTTTTGAAAATCGGGGAAAAGACCGGGGAAATATGAAAATGTCTGTGTCTGATCTCAAAGTTCCATTGAATTAGCAGATCAGAAACAAAATCCTGGCCCAGTAGCAAATATATTAATTTGTGCTTTAATATGTTTCAAGTATTTTAGACATAACTTCAAAAACCAAAACTTACACTAGTGCCAATATCTGTGATTAAAATTGCATTTAGTCCCATCTGGATTAGTCTCTAAACACCTATTTTCTGGGGTGTTGGAATATTTTCGTACAAACATTAATAAAAACATTAGCTAGAGCCTGTTTCCCTAACTAAACATCCTGTAAACACCTGGAAATTGCCATTGGATGCACCTGGAAATGTCAGGGAAATTTAAAAATTAAAATATTGTCTGAACCCTGATAAAGCCATCTCCAGACAGAAGAAAATTTGGTGGGAAGCGATGCGTTACTTCGTGCCTACAAGGTCAAAATTGCTGCACTTAAGTAGTTAGTGTGGAGTTTGACTGATTTTGACGTTTTTGGTAAACCAGAGCAACGCCCTGTAGCCGCGAGCAGCCACACTGGTTGGGACTTTAATCCAAAAGGCAACGTAAATAGGTTTGCATCCGTATATATGACCATCTCGAGCCCATTGTTTCCGTCTCGTTAAATCCATAAATTATTAAAGCAACATACCGCCTGCCTTATAACCTTCCGCCTTCCTCACAACACCCACGCGACGATCACATCCGCCTATTTACTACAGCTAAGGTCAGCTGAGACGGTAACTTCGTTCCTCGCAACTAGCTACTGTCTCAATTGGCATTGCGCCTAATAGTCCAGCCAGCGTGAACCCATTGATTGTCGTCACAAACCGGAATGATTCTCGTATTTTAAAATCACAATTTATAATTTTCTAGGCTAGTGTCTTATTTTGCTTCGGCGATCTATTGGAATAATTAATTTTAATTTTTACCGCATTAGTCTTATTAGATTTTAGATCTCATGGTAATTATTAGAAAATTAGATGTATACACAGATGAAACGTCATGATTATTGTACGTGCGCAATGCATCATATAGTTACGGGTCTTTCTTAAATATAGTTAACAATATTCAACAGAAAATCTCCTAGACGCCACATCTTAACTGCTTTTTAGCAAGGGAAAGACTAACGATAAGTAATTAGACCTTTGGCGCCGTACTTGATGCGGTGGATCGACAAAAAATGGCGCTGGGAGGTATATCCCTTTAAGTTACCTGGTTAACTCGCTACGCTGAACCCTAGTGGTAATTGCGGGTACTAATGCCTCTGGTTGCTATGCTGCGTCGCGCGTCAACGTTAGCAGAAGCTTTAGCAGCAGCAACTATCGCCAGGGCCCCCCGAGTAGGCTTGGAAGATTTAAAGGTACATTCCTCCCAGAGCCATTTCTCGATCCTCCACGTCAAGTACGGCCCCAAAGTTATATTTACAAGTGTGATGTTAATCTTTCCGTTGTGCGACAACGCAATTTTTCAGTTCATGCAGTTTCGTCTACTACGCCCAAGGCCAACTGAGATAGTAGCTGCGTTCCTTGCAGCTATTATCGTAGATAGTCCTTGTATTACTACGGCGAGTCTCGGGAAATGGTGTTCGTGATGGTAACACTTGTGCGAAAGGCGATCTGCGCGTGGCTGTTAGGCAGTCTGTAGGTATCTCTTAAGAAGCGATATTTAGCTCGCTTTCTAACTATTAGACGCCTGCGATTCCCAACTGGCCAATTTGCATGACGTTCTGGTTCATTTTGGTCAGTTTTTAATTCCGATAGGATTTTGGCCACGTAACCACGGTGACCCAAAAGACACTATTAAAATGAATGTGGTTTATTGTAACGCAACAGTTGCGTTGAATTTTAATCGGTTTAAATTTTCGGCGTAACTGATTCCCGTTTCACCGAATTTTTCCAAATCGTGTGCCTCACTCGCTGCGGCTAAACGTAAAATCGGACCGCCACTCAACAAAATCCTTCCAATCAGGAAGGCATCTTTAACTTCGTCGAATGTTAAATATTTAAAGAAAATTTTGATACGGCGAAACGGAAATTTGCCCTTCCGCAGGATTTTAATTGGTGCTTTAATTTTCGGCAAAACGGGAAAATACTACCAGTTTTGAAAGGAAATTTTGGACTATCCAATAAATTCTGAAATTAAAAATTTGCCCTCCGAGTAAGAAGTGGCATGATGATCGATGAAAACTAGGATAAAATGTCGGTATGTCTATTGCAAATTCGTGTTTATATACTGGGTGGTCCACAAAAAAACGTGACGACCCGAGATTTTTCAAGTCCAACTTTTCTACTTAGCACCCCGCAGAACCAGGAGAGGATAAATTTATTTGATTTGTTCTATCCTGGTACTGAGGGGTGCTAACTAGAAACGTTGGACATAAAAATTGCTGGGTCGTCTGTTTGTTGTGGACCATCCTGTATACTTTTTCACTCAGCGGATTGTTTTCCGTCACGAGCCTAACGACACGACGCCAGCGGTAATAAACCCAAAAACTACACGATCGTGACGATTTGATATAAAATTTCCTGATCTCCTTAAAGTTTTGTAATGAGCCGTTTTTTAAAAATAATTTTACTTCAACTTGCGCTGTGACAAGATGCTGTTGCAAGCTTCAGTCTTTATTTTTTTTTATTAATTAAATAATTAATGTATTTGATCGAGATATCACCGGTTACCGAGATATTTTTTATCTGGATTAGACAATTTTTTTTTTTAATCGTGCCCTTGATCGTGTCACCGCTGTTCCCTCTCTGCTACAAGCTTGTCCTTGGGACTAGTTTGTGTGGGTGTACCTACCTGGCTTTAAATGGCTTCAGTTTCTCAACAAAATAAAAACCTGGTTTAACCCATCTCAATCAATATTCAAGAGTGGTGTTCTACCCGGAAAATTAAAACCGGGAGTATTCGGGTGGGAAATCTGAGAATTTTTTTTATCTTTTGCTGAAAGTCGGGCAAAATTGTATATTTTCTGGATGGTCTTCCCCCATCTAAATAATAACTAATAAGTAGTTCATTTTTATTCTAAACCGTGACCCACCCGTTTGCTTTCCGGAAAAAGGACCCCAGAAAATGGGAAATGCACTCGTGGTCATGTCGACTGTGGCACGTAAAAGTTGAAAAGGATTTTGTACATTAGACCATTTCCATTTTATAAATGGGAAACCATTTTCTTTGGGGTGCCGGATGAAAGTCGAGCTGGAAAATCGTCTAATGGAAAACTTTTTCTAAAAAGACCCAGAGTTTTGTTTTATCTGATGATTTATGTCTTAAAATGTAAGGATTGGTGTAAGCGGCTCTCAGTCCTGCCGTTTCCTTTACACCCTAACTGGTGTTCAAACCACACATTATATTAAAAATTGTCTATCTGCATAAATTAAAAATCTGGAAAATCATCTAAACGGAATGGAATGGAAAGTCAACAAAACGGAAAATCACATAATGGATAAACTTCTAATAACCAGCTGTTTCTGATGTATGTATAGCCGCAGCGAGCGTGGCAGCATGAGCGAGGCAGGGACATTGACGATTTTTTATTTATACAAATATCATGCTAGACGATTTTCCATTATACCAATTTCGTGTTAGACGAATTTTCGTTGTACTGTTAGGGCTCGTTTATGCAGCGAGACCTTCTCGCTCGCCGAAAGCTATTTGCTAGACAACCGTTATTTATTTACGATTAATATCCCGTTTCTATTAAATGATTGCGGTAATAGACAACAAATTAAATGTATTATAAATAACAACACGGACAAAGAACAAAGTGCAACAGTCATTTTAAACATTGCTACAACATTGTTGCCATTTCACGCTATTTCCAAAATTTGCTATTCTCGCTGAAAAAAAGCTTCTAGCAGTGATCAAACGACGGCAGAATAAATAGCTACTCGCAGCGAGAATTCAAAATCCAACATGGCGTCCATTTCGTAGTAATTGAATTGAAGACAAACCTTCGAATGCCGGTATTCAGGAATCTGTCCGTCGTCGTGTACTGCAGTAAAAATTGTTTTCTTGTTGTCATAAATCACGCTGTCATGTTGCAAGCAAGCATCGTACGTCGTGTCGCGAGGCACGAGGAGAAAATTTGCGTCCGCGTTGTTGCCATGGCTACTACGTATAGGCAACTCGAAAGCCGCATTCTCCGACAGAGGCGAGAAGCAGCCAGCAGATTTAGTATTGACCAAATTAAAACTAGTAAGCGAGAAAATTGTCCGGGGAATTTCGTCGTAAGTTTCTGAACGCCACCCTGGTAATTGTGGCAATGCTGTACAATTTCTTTGTCTTTACTTGTGGAGAAAAACTTGTCGAATGCGCAAAACCAGTCGACTGCAACAAAAAATTTGGAGCAAATTTTTTTAATTAAAATAAATTCGCAGTAAAATAATAAACGGTGAGCTACATTGTATAGTTACTCTGAAGTTTTAGCCGATTTCCTCGGGAAGCTTAACCGTCCCGTCCCGACGACTAGCGGCAACGGATGGTCAAGTGCACAATGCCTCCGTCCCTAACCGTTTCCGTTGGCTCCGCTGAGCTTTTAAAGGGACATTCCTCCCAACACCATTTTTCTCGATCCTCCACATCAAGTACGTCCCCAAAGTTTTATTTACTTACCGTTAGTCAATCCCTAGCTAAAAATCCGTTTTAAAATGTGGCGTCTAGGAGATTTTCTGTTGAATATAGGGGAACTTTACTTACGTTCGTCCCGAACGTATATGATGTGTTGCGCGCTTACAATAACCATGTTTCATCTAACCATGTTTAGATCAAAAATCTAAAAGACTAAGGCGATAAAAATTAAAATTAAATATTCCAAAAGATCGCCGAAGCAAAACTATAAGACACTAGCCTAGAAAATTATAAATTGTGATGTTAAAATACGAGAATCATTCCGGTTTGTGACGACACAATCTATAACTTGATGCCGTTTCGTTTACTGTTCCCAAAGCCAACCGAGACAGCAGCTACGTTCCTCGCTGCGAGGAACGCACCACCCCTGCCGACCTTGGCGTTGGTAAATGCGTGGATGACGATCTGCGCGTCTGTTAATAAGGCAGGCCGGGTGTCTCTTTAAATTTGATCGCATCCAAATTGGCGATGTAAATAAAGGACTTGTACTGCCCGTAAATAGAAAGTCTTAGTAAATTAGGTATTAATTCTTTACGCTCGGGCATGATATCTAAGTCCAAAAGACATTGAAATAGGTTCGCATCTGTATTTAGTATTCGAAATGCGTTATGCGCAGGTGCGTATACACTTCTCCGATGCGATCAGTTTTGCCAACGGGACGGAGCTCCTCTAATTTACACGCTTTTAATCCAAACAGAAATTTGACGCCCTGCGACGTAGCTCGACGGAACGGAGTAGTGTGCTGCAAGCTTTAGAAATTCACCTTTCTATGTACAGAGTTAAGAAATTAAATCTTCTATGGCTATCAACCCAAAACTTACTGAATGGGACAATTGAACGTGTTGAGAAGCTTACAAAATTTGTCCGGTTCTTTTCTCTCCATGCCCCAGCCCTTACCTTTCTTATTAAAACTTAAAACGTGCTCCAAAGTCTAGTTTCAGCAATACTCGTGTTAGCTACGCGTGTCTGTCAAGTCCCTGACGTTACGTAAGACACGTGCGTGTACAAGCAAATGCTAATTTGGCTATTACGTAGTAACGTAAATCACGACAAACAAACGTGACTAAACGTCGTAGAAAAGGGGAAAAAATAGCAACTGATACAGGAAAACATTTAATGACGAGCATTATCTAAAACAGGAAAAACTAAGAAATAACGCTAGTTTTGGTTATTTTTTTTCCTTTCAGGAAACTTATGGAAAACTGCACGACATACTAACTTAAAATTTGTCCTTCAAAACGTTGTTGCGGACGATGGGACACAAACACAACTTTTGCTGTCGAGGCAATTTCAACGAGTCCCTTTATTTATGGCCAAATTGTTAGACTTGTAGTTTACAAGTAAACAAAAGGATACCGTTAATAAACATTTTGAGACTGTTGAACGTTAAATGCTTAAATTTGTGAAAATGTTTTGACAATTTTGTTCAAAAAAAAAATTATTAAAGCTGCATAAATCATTCCCGTATGTCGTGCGACCCGTTGAGAATAGCGTTTGCAACATTGACACAAGTTAGTTAAAATGATATACCTCCCAGGGCCATTTTTCTCGATCCTCCACATCAAGTATGGCCCTAAAGGTCTATTTCCTTACCGTTAGTCTTTCCCTTGCTAAAAATCATTTTTGAAATGTGGCGTCTAGGAGATTTTCTGTTGAATATAATGGAACTTTATTTACTAACGATCCGTCACTAAATCATGCATTGCGCGCGTACAATAATCATGACGTTTCATCTCTGTGTGTACATCTATTAATTTTCTAATAATTACCATGAAATCTAAAATCTAATAGACCAATGCGGCAAAAATTAAAATTAATTATTCCAATAGATCCCCGAAGCAAAATTATAAGACACTAGCCTAGAAAATTATAAATTCTGATTTTAAAATACGAGAATCATTCCGGTTTGTGACGACATCAATGGGTTCACGCTGGCTGTATTATTAGGCGCAGTGCCAATTGAGACAGTAGCTAAATTTTCGTTGCGAGGAACGAAGCTACCGTCTCAGTTGACCTTAACTGTGGTAAACTTGCGGATGTGATCGTCGCGTGGGTGTTGTGAGGCAGGCGGAAAGGTTATAAGGCAGGCGGTATGTTGCTTTAATGTCGCAAAATCATCTCGCAACAAAGAAAAAACACGAAAATCACTGTTGGCAACGTTTACATATATACGTTTGAACTAATGTCGCAAAGTGAGTCGTACTGGAAAGACAACATGGATGCATGTACCTTTAAAATATGGTTATCCTTTTGCTTGTGTTTAGCATCCGTACCTTCGCTTAAAGGTACATGTATCCCTCTTGGCTGCCCTGTATGACTGTTTTGCGACATTTGTTCAAACTTATGTAAATGCTGCAATTAACACATTCATTTTGTTTTTTCTTTCATGTGATATGATTTTGCGACATTAACTCTTTAACATGTGTAAATGTTGCAAACGCTATTCTCAACGCACCGCACGACATACCGGAAGGATTTATGTTCCTTTTAAAGGTCAACAATTTTGCCGTACATTATGGTCATAAAATGCCTTTCACGTGCTTTTGCCATACCAGTTGTTTGGCTTATTGTGGTGTTTTGGAGGAAAAGGAAGTATTTTTCGGACTATTTCAGCTTTCGCATCTATAAAATCTACAGAATTTCTTGTCATATCTAGCATTTTTGTCGTAGTTATCTTCAGGATAAAAACAAAATTCCACCTGACGACACTGCCAGAAGCCACCTCTCCTGCACGATTTGTTTATAAGAAATGCCTTCTCCATATAAATGTTCGTTGAAGACCGACTAGTAACAAGTAATCTTCATTTAAGTTATATTACCTCTTCCAAGCCTATGCAGCACCATGGCGGTAGTTGCGATTACTGATCCGTCTTGTATTGCTTGCCACTGTGCTACTTCGCACGCAAAGCATTAGCAGAGGTGTTAGTAGCCGCAGCTGCCGCCAGAGCCCCACGTACGCTTGGAAAAAGTAAGATGCGATGTCTCGTTAAAACTTAACTTTGGACCCGTTTCTTTTATATTCTCAAAGTTTTATACGTAGTTCATTCAAGATGTTCCGTCCACCCCTTTTAGTGTCTGACGTACGCAATATTTAACCTACCTTTTTTCGGGACAAGTTCAGATTAGGGGTCGGGCAAACAGGGAAAACATTGTATTCTAATATTCGCAAAAAGGATAAACGGCATTTATAAATACATTTCTGCTGGCAAAAATTATACATTTATAATAATAATAATAATCAATGTTACTGTAACAAAACCTGAATAATTAGTCGATACATTTTGCCAGATGATCTAGATGCACACTAGTACATCGCCGCCAAGTAGCTGAGTTAATTGGCAGACTGTCTTTTAACTGCAACAAGCTTGTACCTGATTTCATCTTTTGTTAGCCAGTGCGCCCAAAAATTGGATTGAACAAACTTAAGCATGTGGAGCATGGACGTACAATAAATCAAACCGCATCAATTGGGCTGATGTAACGGCTAATTGGGCAATGGCAAAAGTGAAAATTTGTAAACCTAAAATTCCTTCAGGAAAAAAAGTAAGATCTTTTGTACATTCAGTCCAATGAAAGTTGTGATGTCCACCCAAAACAAAAACCGTAAGAAGCAGTTTCCAAAAGGGTCGGCCTTTTGAAAGTAGTGATATCATTAAACCAGGGAAAGGCCGCCAAGGTTAATCCTATTAGCCAAGTTAATCGGACCGAATCATATTTTTGGGATCCTATTACCGTGAGTAGCAATGTTCTAGTTTTCATGTAACTTTCGAACTATCAGCCGGTACTTACTTTTACTAATAGGGTATAACGTTTGTGGCCGTTCTCTCGTTAAAGGATATCACTATTTTCAAAGGCCAACCCCTTTTTGGAAACTCGTAACTTCTCTTATACCAGTTTTAGTTTTGGGTGAGTTTACAATGAACACTAACTTAACATCAAGTCGAGTTAGCGCCCTCATCCCCTTCAAGTTGGATATCATGACGATGGTTTTATGTACTTTCTACCAAAAAAAGAAAAAAACTGAAGATCTTCCACAAGTAGAGATCAGGCTGGTTTGCCTACGCCCTATCGATGAAAATTTTTAATTCTACCAAATGACACTGCCGTGATGTCGCCAAGTAAAATTTCAGTGAAAGGGGATTAGCTAGGTTTTCTGCCAGTTCGCCATTTATATGCGTATCGCGTTATAATTCGTTTTCGGAGGAATAATACTCATGCTACAACTTTTACTAATGAACTACCACACTAGGAGTGAATCGAACAACTACGTTATCCAGCCTAAAGTAAATACATAAAGATTGGATAAATGCAGCTATTTCCTTGGCAGCAAGCTATACAATAGTACACCAAACAACTTAAGAAATTGTTGAGATTTATCCATTCCAAAAATCCTTGTATAAATGGCTACTGGGCTTAAGTACTGACTCTATAGAAAAGTTACCTTCTCAGCTGTGAGTATGGGGATACGAGCTCTAATGTTTTTTGTTCAGTTGTTCAGTATTATTCTGTGCTGCAATGAGTTATCATTGGGCGGATAAAACTAGACAGTTCCTCTTCATATTCACAAAACTAGTTCAGCGGTTTCAAGTTCTTAATAACCTAGGCTTGTTCAAGTGTTGACATCAATGCTTACTGACATTTTCTTTTACCCTATCGATTGACAAGGCCTCGCAGGAAAGCATCGGGTAGCTAGTGTGACCCTGGAAATGCCCTCGTGTAGTACTCGGGGAGTTCCCGAGAGGAGGGTAGGAAAGGTGGTCATGTTATCAGGCAGACTGGAGTAACGCACGGCTGGAAAGGCTGATAAATGCGTGACAAATCCTCTTCACTTGAGGTAGGCTGGCTACACATGTAATCCGTAGCTTTGAAACAAAAAAGGCATGAAGTGGACACGATTACAAACGCACAAAAGGAAGAAAAAAAAAAGCTGGAGCGAGTTTCGAAATATCCGGGTGACGGAGAGGGCTTAAAGGTGTATACCCGTGTCGGCAATTTTTTTTCCGAATTACGTGCCGCACTCGCTGCGGCTAAATCTATAACGGAAACTGCAACTAATCACATAAATACCAGGGTTCAGACAAAACCTGGAGAACTTGGAAATCTCGGGAAAATGAAAAAGGAGCAACACTCTCAGGTAAAATAAATTTTTTTTGAAAAGCAGGGAATAGACAAGGAAATTTGGAAAAATGCCTTTCTGTCTGATCTGTAAGTTTCATTGAATGAGCAGATCAGAAAAAAATCCTAGGCGAGTAATAAATATTTTAATTTGTGCTTTAATGTTCCAGTATTTTAGATATAAATTCAATAAACCAGATCTTCGTCTGGTACCAATATCTGTGATGAAAATGCGTTTAGTCTCGTCTGGACTAGTTTCTAAACGTGTTTTTTGGGATGTGGGATTATTTTCGTATAATTATTAATAAAAACATTAGCTACTGCCTGTTTCCGTAACTAAACATCTTGTGAACACTTGGAAATTGCCAGTGAATGCACCTGGAAAAGTCAGGGAAATTGAGAAATAAAAAATTGCCTGAACCCTGAATACAATTGCAAACCTATTTACGTTGCCTTGTATGTCAGATTGCTTGACAGGGGAATTACACCCACGACCTTTGAAACCATAGGTCGAGATCCTACCGCTGAGCCAAACTGATACAGCCAAAGGAAACGTCCATACGGCATAAAAACATACACTTGGATTTGCGATTGGAAAGTGTTAAATGCTACGTATTGACATTACCTTTTGGCCGTGTCAGTATGGCTCAGCGGTAGGACCTCGGCCTTTGGTTTCAAAGGTCATAGTTTCCGCTTTTCCCGTATTTTCGGCCGTGTTCCCTACCGTATTTTTTAAAGCTGGTTACCCTATCCTTGAATAAAAATATATTTCGGACAGTAAATGTTTGCTTCTACGCAATCTTGATAAAAATGAATTGGTTATCATTTAGCTATGAACTGGTCATGTCGTCATTCATCGCTGAAGGGAGGGTTACGCCCTGCAAAGGAGGGCTCACAAAAAACATTAACTGAAGTGAAGTATTTTTTGGACCATAATGACAATTTTACCAGTCTGAATTTTGAAAAGTACCTCTGCGACTAGCCCTAACCCCCCCCCCCTCCTCACATACACACTGAAGCCAAGCATCAGTATTACCTAGCCTGTGTTTTTTTTTCAGTAAACTAACTGCCAAAAATCCCTTACCCGTTTCTTTTCTTTATTGTTGACGTTTTGTTAAAAATTTCGTATTTATTTTTTCTCCCTAAATCCCGCTACGACCCTTGTTCTCACAAGTAGGGGTGGCACGATAATTTGATAATATCGTGATTAAAAAAAATTGGTCGATTATCGTATCGCACTTTTTCTCCACTTATCGAATTATCGTGCAACCCCAGATGCTTAAAATTGTCATATCTCAGAAACCGTAATAGCTAGTAACAAACGTTGTGAGAATTATCAGGGCTCTCTAACCAAGTGGAAATACTGTTGCTAGCCAGTTTAGCTGATTGGAGAGTCAGTTTAATGCAAACAATATTTAAGCATTAAGCAGCAGCACAACTGCTAAATTGTTTCTACATTGTGAGGAAGCCGCAATGGACAAAGGCGACTGGCGAGTGCATTTTTGTCTGACCAAATAGCGAATGCCACACAATTCATTTAAAGAAGGTTGCACTGTAGGCTGCAGCCAAAGTATTTTTTTAATTAACAAAATTAAAACTATTACAGCCTTAGAATTTGTTTTATCGAGACATCAACCCGATAATTTAAGAATTATCGGGATACATTTTTTTTTAGTCTCTTGTCATCCGTACTCACAAGGCCAACGCGATGTTCTCATCGACACCCCCCCCCCGCCCTGTATTTCAGGAAATAGGCGCCCTTGGTAAGATTCGATGCGAGACAACCTCATCTCTTTTATAATAAGTCCAACGTTTCGTCCATTACAAGTCGAGCGTAAAGTAGGACGATGCTGAAGGTTTATTCTTGACAATGCTTGCCGGCCCTGAACAAAGTCTCGGCGTTAAGTGAACTTAAAATATACTTTCGTCACTTGCTTAGCGGATGCGTATCACCCTTGGAGCTGCCCGTATCGATATGCATCGATGCAAGTACTAAGTCTAAAATAAGCAGTTTCGTTTTCAAGCCGGAAATTTGTATCGGTACAGAGGACCAACATTTCGAGCGGGGACAAGCGAGCTTCCCTTACGGGTCCCCGACTATCCCTAGATGCAACTCTTAAATGCCTTCAAAATTTGATTTAAAAAAAATGAACTATAAACTGACTTACGATTTCATTGACTGCCTAAAGGTCTTGTCTTTGTAGATTTAATGGATGAACCAAATGGAAGAATAGTTTTAGCTAAAAACTCGAAGTTGGCGGTGGAAGAAACTAAATTCTTTATTTTGCGCGTGTGTGGATTTCCAGAGCTGAGTTTAATTGTTTCAAAATTGTCGATGCAACTATCTCTTCATGAGCATCCGTTGAGCTCCTCAATTAGTAAACAGGGCCGCGCTGAGGCCTGGGACCCGTGTCTTATATTTTGCTTTTTGTGGCTTTTGGGTGGGGCTTTCTCTTTGAATCCGCATATATGCATTCATGTCAGCAGTTTTACTAGTACCATGGAATGATACTCTGCCAGCAAGCCTCTTGTAAGTTTGGGCCTGTGTGCTCCTTTACACTAAACACCCTTTTTGCAGTTATTTTTACCCGGACCTGGTGAGCTGGGCCCCCTTGAAACAGGGCCTAGGGACGGAAGCCACAGTTAAGTCGGCCCTGGTAAGCATTGTACTAATCAAGAAATAATAATTTGCACAACAATTGCAATCCTCTAATGAGCGACCTTTTGTAGCTAAAAAAGATCGCGCTGTGAGTCACTGAATGACAAAAGCAGAAAGTTAAAAGGCACTTTAGTTATTAAAAACACATACAGAGTAGCCATGTATAATTTCACCAGCACTTAATGGCTACTCTGTATGTGTTTTTAGTCACTGAATGAGTTAGTTACATTAAAGTCTTCAGAACACAGGTGTAATTTGAAAGAGGGGAGTAGTTTGTAATTGGTTTAAATTCATCAGTATGGTTGTTGGTACCATAGATGTGTACAGTGGTGCTGGGGAAGGGACCCGGATGAAACCCAAGAAAATTCGTTGCCAACTGTTGGTTTTAATTTTCTGAATGGACTGTTGATGACACCTAACCTAAAGTGCTCGGATCACGGTCAAAATTGGCATGCGCCAGGGGGACGATGCTAGATGGACGGCCCCAGAAGATGGGCGCCCTGGCACCAACCCTGTCTCGTTGGTGACCCCAGAGGCACTTTTCGTAGCATTACGGAAGGTACGGAAAATCTGTCAAAGTGTCGGGGCTCAAAAACTGCTCGTCTAAACATCATGAAACAGGTCATGGTGCGTTGATAAACTGGGTTAGTGTTTGATAAAGATGACTTAATGAGCATCAAACTGGAGGGGTGGTTTTGACATGCTTGCCCACTATAGAGCAGTGACATGACATAGTATTATTGTGTCTATGCTGGAGCCTTAATGGGTTAGCTGCAAGGGGCACTGTAGAGAGAAACAGAAGGGCGTCATACTGAAGCCGATGCTGTGAAGAGTGATTTCTTAGACCTAAAACACGCGATTTTTGTTGTTGGAGAAAACGTTATTTTAAGCCCAAGAAATCCGCTCTTCCGTTGGTTTTCCCTCCATTTTTATGTAGTGCACCTTGTAGTTATGCCCTCCAAAACCCATACTGGTGCCAATATGGCGGCAAATGTCACTGCTCTATTGGGAAGAAGAACTTACACCATTGTTTTATTGGTTTTGGCAGTGCATTCCTTCTTGTCCGTTGGAGTGAGAGCATACCATTACGGTTTCTTTGCGTTTGACGTGCTGAATTCCACCTTGTTCATCAGTGGAAAGGAGACCGACCGTACGACTTTAAACATTAGTTTTGTAGGCTCTGACATGCTGTCTTCCCTCCTTGTCTGCTGGTGGAAAGGAGAACTTTCTGCTTCCTCCTTGTCCGGCGAGTGGGGGGGTGGCCATAACCGTTAAGTCTTATTATTTCTAACCTACCAATTCCTCCTTCCTACCTCTCCTTGATTGGGAGGGTGACCATACAATCATAATTCTATTGGTTTTGACATGCTGTATTCCTCCAACCTTGTCAATTGGTAGGTCGGAGAATGTACTGTTACGTAAAACGAAGCAAGCAATCTTCATTAAAGACTGGCCTTGTGAGGATACACAATACACTAGTCGAAGGCAACTGCCCCGACTGGGACTCGAACCTAGGACTTCCGGTTTACTAGCCGGGCGCTCTAACCACTGCGCTACCCGGGTTGGGTTCTGGCTACAGGCTCCAGCCGAGCTAAGTAGCTGTTCAATCTTTCTCAGTGGTGACCTAGCGGTCACAAACATACATACAAGGAGGGAAAGCAACATTGCTTCTTGGCCTCCACTTTAGAAATAATGCAAGTAGTATATAAAGAAGAAACCACAAGGTAAGGGGTAAACTAAGCAAGCAGCCCGCCCCTTAGAGCACCTGGCTAATAAACTGGAAGTCCTGGGTTAAGTCCCAGTCGGGGCAGTGGTCTTTTCTTTCTTTCTCCGACCAGTGTATTGTGCATCCTCACAAGGCCAGTCTTTAATGCAGACTGCTTGCTGCGTTTATCCTTTACCTTGTGATTTCTTTGTTACATTTTTATTAGTTCCGAAATGCATTACTCCTTGTCCAACAATGTCCATGGGTGGGAAAGAGTGTACCATTATTACGATTTTATTGGTTTTCGACATGCTGTATCCTCCATACCATCATAATTCGAATGGTTTTGACATGCTGTATTCCTCCATCCTTGTCCATTGGCAGGTAGAA
>JAHWFP010260593.1:14002-26487 GCA_023313725.1 Lithobius niger
ATCAATCGCGCTACGCTCTCATGACATTGTCCCGACCCCTTGATATTGGACTGCCTTATTCCCCAAGAAGATATTGATTTGTCATTAAAAAATAAATAAAATTGTCCAACTTTAATTTCCCAAATTCTTGTGGTACTTTATTTGCCAAGAATGGTATATAAATGTTTCCAACTTCCCTCCGTACTCACAAATGCAGTTATTTTCTGGGTAGCAAGTTTTACGATTCCTTGCCCACACAAATGAAACGTTTGAATCACGTGTCATCGTTTAAGAAACATTTAAGTAACTACTTGATCTAAACCCAACTAATTTAGGAAATGTTCATTATCGCGAGTTAACTTTACCTGAATTTAAATTGATTGTTTCAGGTCTAAAAACTTATGCATTCCCCGTTTCTTTCGGCAAAGTACGATTGTGCTGTTTCTGTTTTCTTTGGATTATTCATGTATTTTTTCTCTTATCTTTCTAATTTGACCTAAATTGTTTTTTTTTTTTTTTTTATAGTTATATAAATACAAAGGGTTTCAAAGGGTTTAACGAGCGTTAACCACTCCTGGTCATCTGCCCGAAGCCCCAAGGCCCTAGTTATATAAAAACATACATACTATAACAATATAACGTATAAAGTTATAACAATATATTGTAAAATGATTTCCAGCATATTGTAATCCTGTTTTTTTTATTGTTGGAAATATCTTTCCCTCATTGTTTTTCTTAGTTTGTTTTGCGTTTTGTTTTGAACCCTTTGTTTTGCGTGTTTGTTCGGCCCCAATCCACACGCGGGCATCATCTCTTGTGGTGTGTCACCTTTATGCCTGTTCTTGTATATTATTTCGAAAAAAAAAAAACTCATCTCAACTTGTTTCTGGAGAGCTCTGGAAAGACAGTATTTTATTATTTAGGTATGTTTTATTTCCAATTTAATGAAGTTATTTCTAATTATCATGTAACCTTTTAGTTGATCAACGTTTAAAATTCTTAATTTCCTGAACGTTATTTTATTTTGTTTTACGTACGAATCAGTTTGCAAATACGTTATTTGCTACCATGCTTGGGATTTTGTGTAATCGCTCAACGGACAACGGCTTTACTAGTAAAACCACACAGTTTTTTTTATTTTTTTTATTAATTTCTTTGAGTCTAAAGTCAACCGAAGCAATTTAATGCTCGTGTGGCTGAACCGGTTAAATTATGAACATTACCAGCCATTTTTTAGAGAAGAAATATCTGGTAAAGGATGGGGCAAACCTGGGGATTTGAACCGGGAAACCTCCGATGATCGTAGGGTCGAAAGATTGGCGCGAAGCTTCACCGGAATCCAAGGAGCGTTCGTGAATCCAGCCAAAAGAAATTGACAAACAGCCAAGAATCACATCGCGAAACGCGATATTGTCCAAAATAAGTTCCCATTGTTGCTGAAGGAGCATGGTAGCCTTTCACGCTGCCCTGGCCGGCAGTCCTGAAAGGGACTTTGCCAAGATCTTCTTTCCAGGGAGTGCTAGCAGATTCGCAAACCTACAGCAACCAGGTTGAGCTCTCTCACCGCTCAGCCACAATGACAGTTGAACAGTATCTTTGAGCCCAATCGCAAAAAAATAACGGTTATTTATTTATTTTTGATTAAGTATTCTTTTTAGATAATAAAGTTTTTACCAGAAGAGTAGGACATCTTTTTGTATCATTTAGACAGAGAAACAGAAAGTTTCATCCTACTTCATCCTCACATTTTGAGCAAGAATTCAGAAGATTAATGTAACACACCTACATGTTTCACAAATGTTCCTGTTTTTTTAAGATGAAATTAAATCTGAAAAAAAAATTTTATAACTTTTTAGAGCCTATTTATCGAGCCTATCGTTAATGTTGTTCGCAAAAAAAAAAAAAGTATAATCCGCCCAGCTGCCTATTTCAGATTGGAAAAAGAAATTAGGCTGTAAATGTCAAGTTTAATTAATTATTACTAAGAGATTATTGAAAGTACTTAAGATAATCGCAAAATTCAAAATCCACTTCCTTAAGGTCACTGACTTTCAATAAAAACGAGACGAAGCAATTACTGGTTGGTAACAGACATTGGAGCTAGTATACTGTTTCATTTTCGAAACTGCAATGTGATTACTGATCTAATTAGTAAAATTTCGGATTAAATTTGGAATGCAGCGGATTGAAGCAGCGGATTGAAAATTCTGCATTACAACCCAATTAATTAACTCAAACGTTAAAATTTTATTTGATTTTAGGGTAATAAGCAAACGTAAAGGGTTAATAATGGGTTAACCTTTATCTTGAGTTATTAAAGGTTAGGTTAATAAACGCTATCTTAAAGACAAAGGGTCAAAATAAACAGCCGTTAATGCCAATCGTAGCGAACATGTAGCATTTATGATTAGACCGGTATACAAGTGAGTCAGTGAATGAACTGGTGTAATGAGTCTGGCAAACACTACAAAACGCCGTATGTGCCCACACCCCACATGAGCTAATGCTGGCGTGTGGCGTGTTGGCTACCATATACAAAAGTAACAAAAATATGTAATACAATGGTCAACTTATGAACTAATGCAAACACACGTCAAAGCAGATGACAAAAAAAAGGCAACACAAACACAAAATCTTAAAAACGAAAGCAACACAAACACAAAAAAGTTTTTTAAAAAAAGCAAACACAAACACAAAAAAAAACTAAAAAACTTAGAAGGCAATGCAAACACAAAAACGGTTTAAAAAACGCAAATACAAAAAAGGTTAAACAAAAGGCAAACACAAACACCAAAACGTTTAAAAAAGAAGGTATCACAAACACAAAAAAGCTTAAAAAGAAGGCAACACAAACACAAAAAAGCTTAAAAAGAAAGACAAACACAAAAAAAGCTTAAAAAAGAAGGCAACACAAACACAAAAAAAGGTTTAAAAAACAGAAAGCAACAGAAGAAGAAGCACGATGAAAAAAGGTCTAGATTTCCGCCAAATTCCAACTTTTGTACCATGTTATGTGCCAAACTCTTATTCAAGTTATTAAACAGGACGGAAAGCCAAATGGGCTCGATAAGTGTTAAATAAATACTGATGCAAACCTATTTACGTTGCCTTTTGGACTTAAATGTAAGACTGCCTGAGCGGGGAATTGAACCGCATAGGCCGTGTCAGTATGGCTCAGACGTAGGACATCGGCCTTTGGTTTCAAATGTCGTGGGTTCAATTCTCGCTCAGGCAGTCTGACATTTAAGTCCAAAGGTAAGATAAATAGGTTTGCATCCGTATTTATTTAACTCTTCTTCAAGGTATAAGTCGCTAACGTTATGGCGTCACGCTGTACTACTATAAAGAATTTGAATTTATTATTAGTGACCCGGGCCCGAAGCCATGCACCCAACTACAAATGAATAAAACATCCAAACATCCAAACACCAAACAAGACCTAACAGCAAAGAATATAGCATCAAGGGCTGGATTACGGGCGGAATTATTACTTATGAAAGAATTGCAAGTAGTGTTAGGGCTATGACGTTGATTGTTCAGGATTTAGATGGTTAAGAGACTCGCCTGCCACTGCCTAATCTGCTACAAAGCAACTAATGAGATGGGAATGAATACAAGTGATGTTTTGGGGGCATGCTGACTGAAATTGGGACTAGTGGAGGAAAAGGGGAGGAATAATTTCTAATTATCAATTTCGAATTCGATTTTGGGAATGGAATGACAGTTTTAGAGTGGGGATGCCAAGGCATTGTTAAAGACGGTGCTATGCTATACATTGTTGTAGGCATGGTGAGTTCATGGTTACAATAAAAGAATTTTACAATACAATGTTGCTGAATAATACAATATATACAATCTTTTGTTCTTTGGAGGGAAGACAAACTGAGAAACAGATCTGGATAGCAAGGCTCTTTGGGAAGTAATGCATGGTCGTCCAGAGTTAACTGACGACAGACTTAGCATATCTCAGGTCTATCCCTACAAGACGTCAACAATTCAATGTACTACTCATGCCGTAATACTAGAAAGACGTCAACAATTCAATGATGATGATTTCTACACTATAGCGTGTGGACAGGGGGCGGATCTAGGAATTTGTGGTTGGGGGGGGGGGGAAACCTTTGTGAACCTTTTTTTTTTTTTTTTTTTTTTTTTGTTTCCCCCCCCCCCCCCGACTACGACCACGGTACAGTTGTGGCTTTTTAGCTGGGAGGATGGGTCTTACCCCCTCCCCCTTCATCCCTGAGGCTACAATGTGCTATTAAGTGTACGATCTGGATGGGAGGGGGCACATTTTTGTGTTCACATAAGCTTTCTGTGTCTCCACATTACGTGAGGTCAGGGTGAAGTCATAGGTTCGAGTCCCAGTCAAGGCAATTGTTTTTCTGTCTCTCTCATTATTAGGTGTATCTTGACTTCTTACAAGGCCAGTCTTTAATGCGGACTGTTTGTTTCGTTTACCCTTTACCTTGTGGTTTATTATTTATTTACGTGAGGTCATTTTAAGACCTTACCCTTACGTGTGTAGCATGCAATACGTAATTGGTGGACGGTAAAGAGGACTCGCCTATATGAGAGGGGAGGTGGCGGTTACAGGGTTCAGATTTTTCGCTTGCCGTTAAGGAAGGAAGGCTGTAAAGGGAAGGGCGCGCCAACACTGGTTATTTGTACCCAAATCTAACAAATCTGACCTCAATTAGGTCAACAAATCAATACACGGCGGAAAAACTACAGCGAGCTACAGACATTATAACCAGTAGAAAAACGTAGCAAGAGGAAGGCAACGAAGGGGGAACGAAGGAACGCAGGGTGGGGGGTAGGGGACGGCCGAAAGAGCAGGACCTGTAGGTGACAGCCAGTAAAACGTAAAGGCATGTAATTGGCGTTTCCTTCGGAGGTGGGACAGCTACCATTCTGCCATTGCCGGACCCAAACAGGAGTCGGTCATCCAAGGCTATCGGTCCCGTGTGTACGCTGCCGCCTGGGAAGGGCTTCTCCTGGCTTTGCCGTGGGGTGACACATCAACCCAAAGCTCATAACGATTGTAATTCAAATGCTTACATATTTAATTTCCGTCTATAGAATGAGACTTCAAGGCAGGCGAGAAGCCAGTTACTACCAGGAGCGATAAAAGGGCATATCCATGATACTATTTCTGCAGGTCCCATCTCTCGTTCATGGTCGCGACCCCATGCGGACAAATTTGGAACGACTGGTAATAACTATTTTCTTGGTTAACACGCGTTAAAAATCTGTCACGTAGGTTTTAACCTAATAGATGGATTCGGAAAAATACCACACGGATAACAATTAATCCAGGCATGCGGCACCTACGCTTGCAACAACGTTCCACGTGCGTGAAGAGGCGAAGCAGATGGCTACTGCAAGCCAACGCCGACTGGGGCAGAAACGGTGTGTTTCACCTCCTGACTCGACGGTAGTTCACGCGCGCGCAGAACACTGATGCCTTTAGTGCTGCTATGGTAAAATACGACTCTAGCGACGTTGAATCAACTGGCCTGTATCTGAGAAACGCAATCGACAGCTTCTCACCCACATGACCTTGTGCCGAGAGATTGAATATGAAGCAATAGTTACAACATGGTTAGTGGTTACTTCCACATCTCTACGGACGTGTGTGTGTTCACAGTATGTCTCAGAAGTCCTGAACCAGGTAGGCTTATATGGTATAGGCCTAAACAATGTAGGCCTATACGATGTATGCCTGTACCATATTAGGCCTAAGTTGTATAAATCAGCAAACTACGAGCAAAACATGTACCTAATGGGAGTAGCAAATGTCTTCCACAATAGGCGTTCACTCAAACCCAGGACTCGAACCCAGGACTTTCCTCTGGATGTAGTATAGGCCTATACCATATACCTCGGGGGGGGGGGGGGGCCCCTACCTGGTTCAGGACTTCTGAGACATACTGTATATATATACTCCTGTCATTACTCAATAATAAATCCTTATCCAATAGCAAATGGATTCATCTTTGGCTCAGCAAAAATTGACCACACGCAAGCCAAGCTGGAGAGTTAGCCACTGAGCCACCGTTAGCAGGCTTGCAGGAATACGGTTCATCCGTCACGGGTCACGTTAAAACACGTCTTCCACTCGGGCATAATTGAAATTCTCTACATTGTCTACCGTTTCGAATTTATTAGTCCTCTTCACCTCTACTTCTGCATTTCCCTGATTACGTAACTATAGGATTCCAATCCTTCATTTTATTTTTAGACAGCTAAAATCCCCCGAGGCAATACGATTTAAAACAATTACAACCAAGTCCATCAACATCCACTCTGAACAGGTTGGCCAACGGGATTAAGACGACGATTAGCACCGTTTAAGTGGAACCAGAGTCCAGATATTCCCGTCGAGTGTGCATTATTTCTCCCCTTCTTTACCGTCACGCTTGTCTTCATTAGTTGACTGATGGTGGACTCGGGACAGCGAATACCAGACCCCCCCGGGTTCGAACTGCGTATTGCGACAACTAGCGCTCGTTATCCAATGTCGCCTATGTATAATCCACCGCGCTCTCCATTAATACGTCATTACTTTGAATCTGCCTGCTCGATTGTTCGCCAGGTGGTGTTGTTTGTCAATCCAATCCTTTGGCGCCGGACCAGCAAGTGTTCGTGACTTGGGGATCAGCCTCAGCAGGACACGGGTCAATAGTGACCGCGCCCACAGCCATGACTGGGCATTCTACACCCAATCTTCAAAATGACAATGGATTTTAATGGCTACAAATTCAAATTCAACAGAGCGAGACCGAAGGACTTCGACTGTGGACACACATAATAATTTGGGCAACCTCATGAATAACAACAAACTGTCTCTCTCGCTCTCTCTCTACGCGTATAAGGCAAACTAGATCATGCAGATACATTTCACACGTTTATACGTAGACTACATTTATTTGCTTAAATTTAGCGTCCAAAGACTGATTATAAATGGGTAAACAGTCGAGCTAGCTCCGAAGACTAATAGGCCGTTAGAGAGTTAAAGGCGCCATTTCACCTCCTAGATGCAGCACCGTAGAATCTTCGAGCAATATAAAGAGAATAGCGGTAAATTAAAAATGAAACAACACTATTCACAGCAGCACCGCGATTTTCATAACTAAAACGAGATCACGTGACCCACACCAGCCTATTGGAAGACGGAGGATATGGAACGTGGATGCTGTGATTAGAATATGGGCAATGCTATCGAAATTGTGAACAGGTGCCGTTAATGTAGAAACAATAAACGGAGCATCAATTCATAACCTTAGCACATTGGTTGACTACACAAGGCAAACTTTGTTGTTGCAAAATTTTTTAGCATTTTATAAGGAGCCATTATACGAAATCGTAGATTGGTTTGGCGTTGAAACACGGTCGTAAAATTGTGGCAGACGGATTGTTTATAGAGTTTTTTGAATAAAACTTTCTGAATGGCGACGAAAGACATGAACACTCTTCTAGATGATGAATGAGTTGAAATCAGCAACGGATCTAGATGGAATTTAAGGGGGGGGGGGGAGGGGCGGTGGACACAGATCATCTTGTCTAGGATGTGGAACATAATCAGTACCGGGCCAACTCTCAGATTTGTAAGAGTGGCGCAACATATTTTCCATCCGCTAAGGGCGACAAATTTTACCTGGTTAAGAGAATTTTCGGGCTTCAACAAAACTTTTTTTCCGGTATTTTTATTTATTAACCCGTAAATAAACTATTATTTTAGCCAATGAGTTTTTGACCATAAATAGCAGTCTTCGGCTGGATTTCCTGCACAGACCCTTAATGACAGGCAATACACCGCAGGAAAGCCTATGCGTGCATTTGTTCATCAAATTTTTCGATCGTAATTTATATGCTTTTCTCTTTTTCGGAATGAAAAGAGGAAAAAGAAAACGAGACAGAATTACGAATAGATGTGATCATACATTATTGCAATCCATAAGAAGTCTCGTACGTCCTTTTGCATTTCGGTTCATGTGTTGCATGTTAATTTCTGATCAATTTCCCTGAAAATAACTCTCCGAAAGTCAGAATCCTCAAATTCCCTATTAATTATTAATTAAGGTTTATTCAGAAAGTACTGCCGAAGGTCCACAAAGTCGTATGGTTACACATTAGATCATAATTTTACAATCAAAGTAAAGAAAAAGAAATACACATGTAAAAATTAAACAATACACAATAGTAAAATAAATAATCAATTAGGGACACAAAAAAGAACAAATACAAACTAAAAGTAAACTTAGTTGTCAATTAGACACTCGTATTCAATTCATCTTTAAGTGTAAAAATAATTTCTTTGTATAACAATAGTCACTCAGTCTAGTTACGTTTAAAATTCTGTGTTCCTTAATTTTTTTTAAAATTAATTTCTTTGAGTCGTAAGTCAACCGAAGGAATTGATGCTTGTATGGCTGAATCAGCTCAATTTTGAGCATTGCCAGCCTTTTTTCAGCGAAGAAATATCCGGTAAAGTGAGGGGGAGACCCGGGGATTTGAACCAGGAAACCTCCGTCTTCGAGGGGCCGAAAGATTGGCCAGAATAAGTTCTCATCTGCTGAAGGAGCAAGGTAGCCTCTCACGCTACCCTGGCCGGCAGTCCTGGCAGGGACTTTAACAAGGTCCCTTTTCCAGGAGTTCGACCATGCCCTAGTAATAAATCCCTAAAAGATTTATACTGGTTAGATGTATAGTGGTTAGGATTTACCAACTTAAATCCACAAACAAGACATAGAATTCATGGGGAAAATTTTATATGAATTGGTCCGTAGGTTTAAAAGACATCGTGCAGACAGACAAACAAACTGAGAAGCTCCGATATGCCCTGCTTCACACCGCGCATCACTAAAAAAAAAGAAAAAAAAACCGTCAGCGAGGGACGCTCAACTAAAACAATTACTTTTCTTTGGCCAAAACACGTTCACCACCGTTGCATTCGCAGCCCTCTGCTTCCTTAAACTTGGCGTGAAATGTCAGAATGGAGTACTGTCCCAAGGCGCCGGCCCCTCAAAGCCCGTTCGTTCGGCGCAGGGAATGGTCTAATCCAAGTGGGACTGTTTGCATGCCTAATCAGTAAAACAAGTGGTTGTAATTTCGGCACAGCGTGATTTAATAAGACGTGATCACGATGTGTAAGGGGCAGGGCGTTCACGACTAACTCAAAAACACATTCAAAACATATTTCTCTGCCAGCTGTCAGAAAAATACACTTCATTATTTCCTTACGTTGCCACCCGGATTTCGAAGACGAACCATAAAGAAACACTTGCTATAAGATTGATTCACTATTGGGGCGAAGAACTTCGTTATTGACTGATTGGGTCTTGTTGATGTCGGAAGCAGGTCGAGGATGTGCAACAAGGGCATCCGTCGCACGTGCTGTGCTCGCCCTTTTTTCCGACTGAAGAAAAATTTGTTGCAAACTGAAACCAAGTTGCCCAACTTTACAAACGTATCGCGAAGGTGAAGTCCTATTTCGCCAAATCCCGCTTTGCCAAAAAGAAAGTATATTAAAAGTTTTTGCGTAAAGGGCAAATCCCGATACACGCCAAATCTAACGTGACAAAATTTTAGGTACACGAAATTTAATACCTTATTCCTACGTAATGAGGATTTAAACGGTAAATATTTAACAGAGACAAGCAGTGGTAGAATAAGATCAATTGATTTATTTACGTTTTGAAAACTGGCAATACAGACGGAAAAACGCGCGCTTTAAAATCAATATTGTTTAGAATGCTTGGGCGTCACTACGTCAATGCCAAGGTTCTCTTTTAAGAATAGTTAGTTATACACTTGATGGTTAGCCTTTACCAAACGGGAGTTCCCGTTTTGTAGAATCTCGTTTCATAGAATCAAAATAATCTTTAAAACTTGAACATTGCAGATGTTAAAGAGGCATGCCTAATTGGAAGTAAAGCCAAATTAGGAAACAAACATCACATCGATTCAATTGTCGAGGTCGTAGCGCGACGCCATAGCGTCAGTGTCTTATATCCTGAAGCATACATAGTTGGGCACATTTCAGGTACTTGGGGGGAAAATAATAATGCGGGACAAAAGCTTAAATTGTGTTCAATTCGAGAGCAATGACCGACCTGACAAAAATTAACTCGTGTAGGAATGCCAGCTAAGCTGCTTTCAATGCAAAATCTGACGCTCAATAACGTTGAAAATGTGTTACTACTAGCTAGCTAACCTTCGAACTATTAGTCGGTGCGATTAACTTGGCGAATGTTTTAGTGTGTTGATATCACTCCTTTGAAGAGCCGAACCATTCGGAACTTGGCGGCCCCAGTTTTGGTTTTTGATATGTATGTTTAGCCGCGGCGAGTGCGGCAGCGCGAGCGAGGCACGTAATTTGAAAAAAAAGAATTCAGCAAAACGGGTGTTTGTCTATAAATGTCTGACCATTATCATGTTATAAATGTTCGTGTTTAATTTTTTTTTAATATTTCGTGTGCCTAAATTTTCGTGAACGGTTTTTGGCGAAACGGGATTTGGCGAAACGGGACTGACCCCTGAGGCAAAAGCTGTTAATCTGCTTTCTTTTTGGCGAAACGGGATTTGACGAAAGGGGATTTGGCGAAACGGGACGTAACCATCTTTAGGTCAGGCCCGGGATTTGAACTTGATTTCACTTGGTACGGAGCCGAGGATGCTGAACACTGGCCTGTGGCTGCTCTCTTTTCTCGGGTCCCTCTCACAATGCTCGCGGTGTGCCTGGTAACTTCTTTTACTTCCCCCCCCCCCCCCCCCTCCCCCCCCCCCCCACACACACACACATATCTTGTAGCTGCTCACGTTTGCGTGCTCCGTGATGGAAGTTTGTAAGGTTCTAAATGCACCTCAGGTAATATCAACACCGATATAATTGTATTATAATCATGATAGAATTATACTATAATAACATTATAATTATACAACTTATTTATGGCTCACACTAAATAATACTTGTAACTGAACTTTTTTTTGGGAGGAGGGGCGGAGGGTTCAGGAGGGATTTGTCTGCTTTTCGAGTTTTTGTGATTTCATAAATTCGAATTGTGTAATATACGAAAAATGCAAGTCCAAGAAGAATGAGAATGTTATCGGTCGCCGCTCTGTTTGCAATCCAATTCTAAATTGAATTAAGTTAAATTCAAATCAAATTAACTCAAATCAAATCCGGAAGAAACCTTATGAAACTTATGAAACAAGCTTATGGAACCGGTTCACAACAAAACGTGCAACCAAAACACTTTAACATTGAATTATATCGCAACTGTCTCTTCCAACTGCCGGTTGAAGGTGCTGTCACAACACTTCCTGGGAGTGAGTTCCAAGAATTAATGGCTCTCACAGTGAAGCAAGACTGTCCAACAATGGTGCGGAATGGTGGTTTCGTCAACTTCGCGCTGTGTCCTCTAGTTTGAATGACAGTTGATAGTCGGAAAAACTGGTTGACGGCCAAAATTACTTCGCCAGACAGACCTTGACGAGTCTTGATTAGGGCACGTGTTAAACGCCTACCAACAAGGGTTGACAGCTCAAGCACTTTCAAACGTTCTTCATAATGCAAACTCTTCAGCGATGTACAGTGTCAGGTGACGGCTCTTTCAACTTGTACCAACCTATAAATATCACCAACGTAATGGGGAGACCAAGCGTGTCAGTATTCAGGATTTGGTCACGTAAACGTCATGTACAATCATCTGGTGTTCACAAGTGTCCACGATTTGAACGTAGACTCTAGAATTAAAAAAAAAAATTAAAAAACGTTTTCCGAGCCATCATTCAAAGCGTCTAGATTTTTCAAGAACGCCAAAGAAAGCTTGAAAAACGATCCCTCCATTAAGTTAAAAGCGGCTAACTAGCCGAGCGTCACCAGGTGGCTACAAAAGAAAAAGGATCGGTCAGTGTGCGCGTGATGGTCCTCCTCGCGCATGACCAAGTCCTCTTCCTTTTTGGTCCAAAGGGCTTTACCGAATTCATATGACTAATCAATTAAAGTTCGCACGTTTCCTTTCTCAACACCGGGTCGATGCGATACGTGCCATTGCTTGCCATGGGAAACAAGCCATTGGCCTCGAGCTTAAACCAAAAAAAAAATGGACCAGTGAACGAGGGGGGGGGGTGGATGGGAGTGGGGGGGGGGGGGGGGGGGGGTTGAGTCATCTTGATGAAGGCAAGAGTTGTGTCACACCACAACACACAACAGCTTTCTTTTATGAGGAACACTTACCGAGATACGGGGGTGTGTCTGTGGGGGAGGGGGGGGGGGGAAGAAACCAGGACCCGAAATTATGAGTAAAAATTTGGTAAAACAGATTAATAAGGAATTTATTGCAACTGAAACGATTCAGAAAATTGTCTTTTAAATGAAAAAAAGCTGAAAAATGAAAAATTGGCTTTTTAAAGGCACTAAAACTCAGTGCTGAAAGCGAGTTGTTTCACAGGCCTAACTTACGGAAAAATTTTAAATGTAGGCATTCCCCCCCCCCCCC
>JAHWFP010260593.1:26587-38201 GCA_023313725.1 Lithobius niger
GGGGGGGGGCACTAAAGTTGTGACGCCACACAATATTATGTTATTACCAATCAAATAAATAACTTTCATATAGGGAGAAGAGAAATTGAAAAAGTCATCCGATGTTTTCGGACAAACTCGGATAAAATTTTCAACTTAAACATAATTTTCCGAATTGTCCCTTCTTCATCGGTTATAATGAAGGGGAGAAGAGGGTAGGTTCGACGTTAATACAATTATTTGAACACAAATTACAATTACCTTGTTGATTTTTTTCCCAAGTACAATTGTAATTACAACAAAATTGTAATTAATTACATTAAATTACAATTACTTTTTTTTTTCAATTTTCCGAGTCTGACTTACACACAGATAAATGTTTCAGACACGACATAAAATGCACCCGTTTATCGTTAAAGATCAGATCAAATAATTATTACTCTTTTCACTATCAGCCACTTGGAATGGACGATTGGTGTTTCATGCCTGAATACCTAGCAAACCATTCTTAACTCGGTAAATACCCGAGAAGTATAAGATATCGCCCGCATTCCGAGTGCTGGGATCTAACAATGTCGAGGGCGCGCAGTACCCGAGCCATTGTTGGATTCCAGCATGAGGAAAGCGGGCGATATCCCTTTTCTCACCCGTTTTGAAGCTATCAGTCCGACGTACATTGTTGAGCGCAAGTGAGCGCGAGTGGAATACATTGTTGTGTTTAGCCAGAAGAAAGTTTGTAAGTAGTTTTAAGGTAGTTGTAGAGAGGGCGCATAGCAGACAGGCTTAGCTCTTCTTAAGTGTGAATAAAGAATAAAGAATAAAGAACGTTTGTGTAGAATGTTCGTTAAGACGCAATACTACACGCAACGAAAAGAGCAACGTTTAAATTTTGAAAGCGGTTGCAATGTTGTTGTTGTTGTTGTTGTTGTTGTTGTTGTTGCGGTCGTTGTTGTTGTTGTTGAATTCTCGAACGGTTTTTTTTTACGTTTGAGGTGGTGTTGTTTTCAAAAATTCTTCCGATTAATTGATTATATTCGGTTGCATAATTCCTTTTTGTCATTTGACGGAAACCAATGTCGTTTGCAAAGCAGCGGTTGCACTGTTGTGAGTAACGTGAATTGTTGAACGTAGTTTTTTTTTTTATCCGTTATGTTTTTTTTATTTGTTTTAGTACATTTATTAAATTTGTTTGTTTTCTTCCACTTTTCATTTAACGCAAACGGGATCCCAGCACTCGTCGTCCTCGTTCATTGTTGCTATCCCATCGTGCTGTATTGTTATAAGAGGAATGAGAGCTTCAAAACGGGTGAGAAACAATTTTAACCACTCCATTGGCCCGTTTATTGCTAAATTTCAGATCAAATAATTGCTGCTATTTCACTGTCAGCTGCGTCTAGTGGATGACTAAGGGTACATTGTACTTTAAAGGTGCCTGCTTCTATTAGACCAGATAAAATAAAATATAATAAAACAGTGGTATGAAAAAATACTACAGCTGTAGACTAGGATGTAATGTTACCTTAAAAAAAACAACCAAATCCTTAATATCAATGAAACAGGAAATAAGTAACGCATTTCCACAAGGCATTATTAGTTTTGTCTGTTTTATATTCGCCCATAAAAAGTAATCGTAGTCAAAATTGCTCACAATTTAGTTCTGAAAACACAAACTTAAAACAAGAACAAGGCACCAGTCCAAGATGGATGGACTTTGCTACCACCTACCCAAATCCTGTCCCAAACAATAAAAATTTTTTTTTTAAATACCGAGTGTCGAAGCGAAACTTAAAAACATGTTGAGCGGAACAGGAATTGAGCAGGGAAGAAAACATTCCCACCAATTGTCTCAGTGAAGAAGCAGTGGCGGATGTCAACAAAAGAGAAGTAGAGTGTCCGCGGCCTATCTTGAGTTCTCCGCAGAACGAACACAGATAATCGATTGTACGTTTTTGGTAACAGAGTGCCTTGTTGATATCAAAAATGGTTACAAAAACAATGGCGGCCGTCGATTAATGCCGCTCCCTCCATAAAATACTTCCAGGATGCGCCACGCACACAATACAGGAGAAGTAGAAGACAGTAATCGAAGGTAATACCCTCTGTCACTCCCAGTATAAACGAGAAAAAAATAGTTGAGATAACATTTGAGATAACAAAATATGAACAGTTAAAAGAGTTAGATAAGATGCGAAACTATTTACGAATTGCCTTTTGGACTTATATGTCTAACTGTCTGAGCTGGGAATCGAACCCACGACCTTTGAAACCAAAGGCCGAGGTTCTAGCGCCGTACCATACTGACACGGCCAAAAGGAAACGTCCATAGGCAGCATTTAACACGCACATATACATACGTATAAACATACACTTTCCAATCGTCACAGGACAGGAGGGACGCTTATTTGCTGTGCCACACTCCAAGTGAAACGAATGGAACACTTAAACGTGAAATAAGGATTAAAGACGGTGGCTCGGCAAATAAGCGTCTCTCCAGTGGCGACTGGAAAATGTATGTTTATATGCACGTGTTAAATGCTGCCTATGGACGTCTCTTTTTGGCCGTGTCATTATTGGTATCAAAGGTCATGGGTTCGATTCCCCGCTAAGGCAGTCTGACATTTAAGTCCAAAAGGCAACGTAAATAGGTTTGCATATGTATTTATTTAACTCTTGTTGAGCTGTGTGCTTATCGACTTTAATAGTTAAAAAGAGTGTTGAGTTGAATTTGTTTTTAGTTCAGTTTACAAGGAAATAATTGGCAAAAGACGAATCGCACCACAAGAGCAGATGCCTGCGTGTGGGTCCCACACAAAAAAGATAGATTAAAAAAATAGGGATAAAAAAAGTAATTAATTTGGAAAACCCCACGGTTTCCAAATTCAAACAAAGCATGGATTAAGAACAAATTAATGAGAAAAAAGTGGAACATGTGTACGAGTACTAGAAAACAATGCAACCAGATAAAAAGTTGTCAGTATTAACTCATAATGCTCAAAGGGTTTTGATCTAATAACCACTTAAAAAAATGTTTCTTGAACGATTTCAGCACAGAGTAGACAAAAATTTTTTGCGTGGTAGGGTTGACCAAAGTACAAAAAGCGGCCACTGACAGGGCCTAACAACTCGCAAACCAAAGACAACAACACGTTTCATAAATTTTCAGCACACATTTTATGTGTCTTGATCACATACAATAAAAACAATAAAAATGCCAGAAAATGTAAAATAAGCACAAAATATGGAGAAGCCACATCAAATTAGAGCAGAGAGCCACATCTCTGTTCTAATTTGATGTGGCTTCCCCATATTTTGTGGTTATTTTACATTTTCTGGCATTTTTATTGTTTTTGTTGTATGTGATCAAGACACATAAAATGTGTGCTGAAAATTCATGAAACGTGTTGTCTTTGGTTTGCGAGTTGTCAGGCCCTGTCAGTGGGCCGCTTTTGTTCTCTGATTTCAGCACAGTAATAAGTTTAATTTAGTTAGGCAATGGATTGAAAAAAATTACTACCCACATAGTAACTGCATTTGGGAAGTCTTAAAGGGATTCATTCCTAGTATGGCAATCCGTCACACGACGAGTACAAAAATGAGCGGTGTTATTACAAAAATTAATAAGGGTTCTCGAGACGTACACAGATGGCGGGTTTGCAGAATGCCTATAGCTGTTGATAAATTGGAAAACGGTGGTCACGTTGCTTTTTGAACACAATCGTTCTGACAATTCAGTTTTGAAGCTTAATAACAAGATCAATGGTATTCATGTAGTGCCACCCCAGTAATAAGACTAAATACTGCACAATGGACTGGGCCAAGGCAAAATAAAACATTTTTAACGTATTGCGTGAAACAAGTTTCCTAACACAATAAATTTTACGTAGAAATGCACGGAGCCGAGTAGTAACAAAATTAAATTGGCGCTTCCAGTTAAACATACTATCCAGATAAACTCTCAGGCATTTGACATCATGAACTCTTATTAATTTTAAGCGTCCGAGTTTGTGAGTTCGCTGCCTTTTGGAGGAAGTGAACTGTTTCCAATAATCGTTGGACTAGATGACTTGGATTAGTGGATTTGGAAGGTATTGAAATACAAACAAATGGCAACCTTTTCACACACTCGTATTCGTCCTCCTTCTTCTCCATAATAAGCAAAGTCGGCATTCTGCCTGACCTGCGAAACAGGCACTTTGGTGTTTTTTTTGTTTTTTTTTTGTTATCAGGCACTTTATCTGCAGTCTGCATTCTTCATAAGGCATACTTCCCAGAACTCTGTTTGGGATGGTAACAATTCCAACAGCGAACCAAGGTAAGTAAACCTTTAAATAGGAAAGTCAACGCAAACCTGTTTATTCACGACATTCACGGTTTTTTTTTTTTTTTTGCATTGTTTGTTTTCACTCTCTGGGGGTGTGAAAACTCTTTCTCTTTTGATTGTAATCCCTAATAACGATAGAAACACCAGGTGTACCTGGTCGATTTTGGTTTCTATTGCCTAACCGAAAATATACATTACCTGGAATTTTACATCGTTCTCCCATGCTGTTTGAGCTAGAGAGTAATAGAGTGAGTTAGAGCCTGCCAGTCTCGCCACCCAGTGCGCACCTGTTCTGCGCACCCATCCGGCATAAAAGCGCTTCAGGCGACCGTAATATAATCTTTTATTTCTCTAGAGTGCCCAGGTGGTGACACATACCCCGTTCGGAGCGCAAGCTTTTAATTCGGAATCGAATTCCGAATTGAGAGACATACGGATTAGTTTGCTAGACTCCGTTCGGAGCGCAAGAGAGAAAGCACGACGAAAAGGGGTTAGTTGTTAGTTTCTCAGCCACTCACCAGAACACGCCATTGTCGCTTAATTAACGGTTTCATGCTTGGACCACCACTCACACCGTGGCGCCACCAGTCCGTAAATCGTTTTATTTTTAAAATTTTTAAATAGTAGATGCTGGATGTCTTATAAACTCCCCTTGGAACAAGTGCGAGCTTCCATTGTTTATCGCGAGGTGCATTTGAGTAAACGAAACGTGATGCCGCCTGGTGATGAAATGTTGATAATTCGGAATTCGACCCACATTTGCGTCCGGAGCGCACACTCAAGTGAAGTGAGCGAAGCGAATCGTGTTCGATCCACCAACTAATGCGGATTAGTTTAATTCGGATACGACCCTCTTTACCTCGGATGTGTCCACCCGGTTCGCAGCGCATTTAGCTTTTAATCTGCATACATGCGGGTTAAAGATGCACTCCGAACGGGGTAACAGAGGGGAGGTAGGGTGGGTAAAGGTAATGTACATTTTCGGTTAGGCAATAGAAACCAAACTCTATCAGGTGCCCCTGGTATTTTGATGCTTCTACATAGTGACAAAAATTTAAATTACCCGGAATTTTAGCATTCCAGTAGACACCACCTTGATTTTAGCAAAACGGCAGTGGGCACCACCTTGATGGGTATCCCAGGGTTGTAAGTGGCTCCCCCAAAAGTAATAACTTTGCAAGCAAACGGAGTTGACGGGATCCACTTGGAAGAAGGTTTGCATTGCTTAAGGGATTTTTGTCTCAAAGAATTCACCTTGCAGCTACAGAGGGCCCAAGGTGGTAAAGTTCATTGGCCTGAGGAGACATATCCCGAAGATAATGGGATGGGACACAGTAATACTTCTCCAGGAAGCAGCTTCAAGATTGTCAGTGATGGGAACGTTACTGTGAAACGTTACTGTGCCAAGGATGCTGAAATGGCTCTGAGTTCGTGACCCGGATATTGTGGTCGTTGCAGTCGATGTCTAAGGCATTGTTATAGGCGTCAAGGATGGGTGTTTTGATCTACGTTGAAATCATTCGTGCCGATGTTTCTCCGTAGCCCTGCGTGAAGGGCAGAAAGAGTTGAGAGCGACCTTTTTGAGAGGCTTCGTTTTCTTGAGATAAATACGGAGGGCTTTGTACTGGACGAAGCAGTCTGGACTGCACTGGCTTGTTCTGGCTCATACCCTAAAATGTTGAAAAGTGCAGCATTGATGGAAGGAAGCGACCACTCACAAGGATTTTGTATTTTGGCGCGGAACGAAGCACGCGGAGTCTAGGTGACTCCTTTGAAGTCCACAAGAAAGAAATAGTTAGCTGCTGTAGCAGACAAAGCCTGAATTTCGCTGCAACGAAGGCGAGTGCTATTAAAAATACTGTCTGACGGGTCAGATGACTAAGGTAGAATGAAGGGAGTGGTTTGTAAAGCGCTGTTAGAAGTGATGTCAAAACGACAGAAAGAACCCAGTCTGGGAATAGCTTCCGTGTTACTGGTCGCTCGATGTTGAATGACTTGACGGGGGCAGAGACGCAAAAATCGTCCAAGAGATGTGAGTTTCTAGCGGTCTTGAATTTGGAACTCACGGCCGACTGATTATCAAAAATCGTTGAGCCGTTGAAGCATTCCTTGAAGAGGTCGTTAAGAAACGTTAAATAATTGGGGAGAGGAGATTGACCAAATTGACTTTCTGCGGGAGACACTAACGAAACCAGCGGCGCCAGTGACTGTCATAGATTTTGTTGGTGAACGAACAGATAACTTTGGAGGAATGCGAGAGGCCTGTTTGTTAGAACTGCCTGGAGTCCTGTTTGTTAGAACTGCCTGGAGTCCTGTTTGTTAGAACTGCCTGTTGTCTCGAGGAGTCGGATGATAGTAGCCACCCATGTAGCTTCAGAGATTGCAGTCGTGAGTGGAACTTGGTTCCACGAAGCTGGAAGAGCAGGGTCAGTATTTCCGGGAGGCAGCATGGTAGGTCGATTAGGAGGGCCAATAGTTGAGGTAACCATGCAGCCGCTGGCCAATTCGGCACTACAAGGAGGAACAAGCCGGGTAACAGAGCGATCTTGCAAAGGACGAGAGGGAGGAGTTTGAACGGGGGAAAGACGTACCCACAGAGGTGATCCCAGGGGAGGATGACGAAATGGCAAAGTTTGGCATTATGCCTCGTGGCAAAGAGGTCGACCATGGGCAAAGAGGTCGACCATGGGGCGATCCCAGATGTTGAAAATAGATTCGCAAATGAACGTCTCTGAGGGCCCATTCGCCGGTTGGCAAGAACTGGCAAGACAGGAAGTGTGCGATGACTACCGGGAAGGTGTAGGAGAAGAACGTCATTTGTAGGAAGATGCAAAGGCGAAAGATGTGGGATGTGAGGTTTTGTAGGTTGGCCACTGCAGTCATGTTGTCTGTTGGACTTGGACAACTTTCCCAGCAACGAGGTGGTGAAATGACGGCGGCCGTGGAGAACGGTGTGAAGTTCAAGGACGTTGATGTGGTAGTGTTTGTGCGGCCGCTAGGAGCCGGACACCTGGTGGCGGTCGATGTGGGCCCCCATCGATGTTGGGGTCCATCCACCAGAATAGGCTGGCGAAGGGAAACGTCTGGGGAAATTCTCAGCCTATGGGGCTGTTGTTAGGGTGAGGACGAACGTCCCACTTGTTGATACGAAAATGATGAAGGGATCGGTCATCCACCTTCTGTAGGGAACGAGACTGGCCAAAGAGTCGAGTGTCCCGATGAGTGAATTGAGGTCAGTAAGTGTGTAGACCGAAAGGCGAAGGAAACGTCTGAGCGTTGCCTGGAGGTCGGAAATCTGTCTGGAGAAGGCATCACGGACCCGAGGTCTAGATAAAAAAAAAACCCGAGAAAACCAAACCTTTGGGAGAGAATCAGCCGAAATTTCTAGAGGTTGATGCCGAAGCCTAGCAACAGGGGAAGATCGATAGTGAAGTCCCAATTGTGGAAAAGCGCATTTTTGTTCTGAAGGGGGAGGAGCCAGTCATCGATGTTAGATGCTTGCTCGAATTTGGTGTTGGTGAAGGGTCGCTAGGACCGGCCTGAGGACGGTCGTGAAGGTGCGTGGTGCGGCACTGAACCCGAATGGAAGATAGAGAAATTCGAAAAAATAAATAAATCGGAAGAGGTGCAGGATAGACACATGAAGTGGAATGTGTAGATATGTGCCCGCGAGAGTGATAGAAATCGTCCAGTCGGACATACAAATTTAAGTCGAATGGAGTCCAGTGTGTCCATTTTGAAGTGTGGGCTCGAAATGTACTGATTTAGCGGTCGGAGATTGAAAATAAGTCGGAAGTCCCCAGTTTTCTTTGGGCAGAGGAAGGCCTGCCTGTAAAATCCCAGACGATGCGGAGCTGCTGAATTGCAGCTTTGGTTAGCAGATTGTGAATCTCGATGTTAACTATTACAAAGCTGATAACTGAGTTCTGAACATCGCAATTGCTCGGCCGAGCGAGATATGCTATACGGTGGTGCATTACGGACGTTACGCTAATACATCCCCATGCTAAAAGTGTAGTCGTTATAGTGTATACGGTCATGCTGGAAACCCCAACACGTCACCGTGGGTTGATTTTGATAACCCACGCTTTTTTGATGATCTAACAGCTTTTATGGGGTTTACACAACCACCATGTGACTGCTCCATATAATGACCGATTTTTCATAACCACACAACACAAATTCAACCAGTACACACCATTACAGAACCAGCGTAAACAGGAACATTTGCGACTGGCGATATTTTTCTTACCAACACGGAAAAAAAAACCATGTCACATACTACGTTGACTGCACAAACTTTAAGCCTAACCCGGCAACCGTTTGTCCTGACAGTACGAAAACTAGGCTACTAACACACCTAAAATACATCTTTGAAATGCACCTAAATATTTTAAAACTCAAAAAAGGCGATACGTCACTGCTTAACCATTAAAACACATATCTGTGAGAAATTGGCGGTTAAGCGGCGATAATTGCCTATTTGTTTGAAATATAGAGGTCCAATGTATCGGGGGTAGGAGAAATTCACTCGCGATTTCCGAACCCGTTCGACATTGGACTGCCCCGTTTCTCGCAAGTGAACAATTATCGCCGGGTAATCTCCTATCTCTCACGGATATCTATTACTTAGGTTGCATCGAAGCAAGCGAAGGAATAAAACACCTCTCTTTACGAGTGCATCTACATGCTGCTCTGCCACCATGCATGATATTCGCTGCAGAAATGAAAAAAGAAGTGACCGCATTGATTCAATATACGTGTGAAACAGGCAGTTATAGTTTTTTTTTTATTTCATCTACATTATTATTGTGCGCGCGGCGTATCTTGAGTCCTGGAAGTATTTTACGAGCGACTACGTCTTCCTGGAGGGGGGTAGCTTTAATCGACGGCCGCCATTGTTTTTGTAACCATCTTGGATATCAACAAGGCACTCTGCTGCCAAAAACGTACAATCGATTATCTGTGTTCGTTCTGCGGCGAACTCAAGATAGGCCGCGCACACTTTATAACACCATTATCATCATCTCACCGTTCACGTGCGATCATCATGAACGCAGGACAGAATTCCAAATCGGCTCGGTAACTGATAACATATGAAAACCTATTTCCGTTGCCTTCTGGACTTAAACGTCAGACTGCCTCAGCGGGAACTGACCCAGTCCCCTTGAGACCAAAGGCCTAAGACCTACGTCTAAGCCAAACTGATAAACCCAAAAGGAAATGTCCATAGGCAGCATTTAACACGCACACATATACATATAGTCAAACGCTCCCAATCTGCACAAGAGGAACGCTTGTTTGCCGCGTCACACACCAGGTGAACAGAAATAGCAGCAACACGCAGAATCAGTACGTGTAGTGCCATCTGTTATCAATCGTAATGATCATTACATAATGACCTCAAAGCCACCTGAGATACAGCTCGTGACAGACAGGAGAAAATTTGATGCGCGGCTACACGTTGCTACGTGCCTACAAGGGCAAAACTGCTGCATTCGTATTGCTATGGCGTTTATGGATCGATTTTGACGTCTTTCTTACACCATCCCGCGTCGCGTTGCAGCCGCGAGCATCCAATGCAGTTTGGCCTAAAAGTCAGCATTGGGAAATAACAAGGGAACGGGAAGCACCATTTTCCAAACACATGTCGTGTTCGACGGGTTCCCAACTATAAGTTTGTTATTATTTTCTTTATTTTTCACACTAAAAGAACTTTCACTTAGTTGCATTATGACAAACGGCTTTGTGTTGTTCATGCAGCAGTATTTCAATATTTTTCGACCAAACTTGGCCAGATAGTAGATAAGGATGGACGAAATATTTGTACCAAAAATTATGCAATTCTGTCCAAGAGTAAAGATAAATGTAAAGGTAAGCCTGTAAATTTGAAAATTATTACTTCTTGTTGTAGCTACTTCTAGCAGTTGTGGTTGTTCTGCCACGGTTCTGCACCTACCTAGAGTCTGAAACATGATTTAAGCCAGACATTTCCTGGTTCGGAGACCACTTTTAAATTGGTCGAGCCATTCCGTAGTTACAGGAAACTGAAAACGTTTTATTGTTTTACATTGTTTTAACCATTGTGTTTAGGAAACAATGTCAATCAGCAAACGCCAAGTCCATTCTTCGTGCACGTGTTATGTCTTTGCTGAACAGTTGATTGTTACTGGGTAAAATGGGTGCATTAAACCCTTTGAAACCATTTGGGTGCATGTCCGACGATTGTGCGTAATAGTGTGTGTAATAGTGAGTGTAGCGAGGAAGGTGGATTTATGGGTTGTAATAGTTAGATCAGCGTGCGGCCTTGGGCCATGGCTTCCGATAGCTTCTTAGAAATAAATTGAATTGAATTGAAAGAATTCGCGTTTCAGCTAAACGCATGTAGGTTTAAACCAAACCAAGCTACGTTGGGCCTCGAAATTGGCAGCTAGAAATGATAGCTTTCAGAGCTGAACTGAATTGTTTCACAGTGTGCAGCAACAATCACTGCATGCACGCGCGTTCATACCTTTGCAAATGAAAAAAATATTACTGCCAACAATTATTTACCAGTGCTAAGTTAGGCAACAAACATCACGTCAATTCAATTGTCGAGGACAAATCCATAAAAAAGGTAGGTTAGCATTTGAGTGTATGGCTCTGTGGGCCCTTTAGAATTCAAATAAAAAATCGAATAAAATCAAATAAAAAAGGTATCAAGGACCACGCTAATGATCCGCCCGCCAAGTTCAATAATTGTCACACTTCATTGTAATTTCATTGTAAGAAAGTCAATTATTTAACTCCTGCATTGTTGTTGCATGGCCACTAGCTTTGGTACTTTATCTGAAACCAGAGTTGAGCGTAATTCACGATGAGGATAAATACCTATGCGGCGAAACAGTTTGAAAATTGTAGGAAATGGCCGGTCTTTGTACAAGCAATAGTTGTATTTCAATCAAGTGCACAAACTGTACCAAGGTGATAAACGTGGGTGAAGATCGTTGATTTCAGCTGGCTACTGACTACTGACTAAGTCCGCTCATATAAAATAAATTATGCGACAGATACGAAAGAAATTTGGTATTCAGCACTTTTTTAACTCCAATACGTGCCTTTTAAGGCTTGACGATTGGGGAGGCATTAAATAAAAAGATTACAATCATTTGTAATGCTATTTTTCTGTATGTTGGGAAGACGCCACCGGTGATCAAAATAAGCATCACTCGTTGTTAGTGTTAACGAGTAACAATGCAAACGGACTGCCAGAAATAATCGGCGGCAACACAACATTGTTGATAAAATACACGCGCATGCATGCATGGCTTCGGG
>JAHWFP010260593.1:44256-62835 GCA_023313725.1 Lithobius niger
CCCCCCCCCCCCCCCCCCCCCCCAACAGATCGTATAATCGAAATAAAAGATAGAATTAGTAATTCGGTAACAAACTTGGCAAATATTACCTAGCATATGATTCAGCATATGATTACACATAACCCACAAGGTAAGCTCTTTTTTTGGTAAGAAAGGAGGAAGGGAGAGGGCACGTACAGGGTGGGAGAAAAAGGGAGTACTCCAACAAGCGAAATTGCCTGCCGCGTTTAGCCCACATCGACAGAAAACTGGAAAACAACCACGGGAGAAACAAAAACCCCGGGCTAAGCAGGGTACAACTGCTAGCGAGGAAATTATCGGTCGTAGCATCCGGATACTGTATGGCGGTTTGACACATCTCAAACGAAGCCAGAAGGAGAGAGGGACAATTTTGCTAGATAATTCTAATCGGAAATTCCTAGGATCTTCCACATGCCACAATCGACATGAGCACGAGGTATCACACAGCCCTTCGCTTCATAAAAATATGTGTACATCATGCTCGAACCTCACACATGATATAGTCGTGCTAACCGCCAGGCCACCTAGCCCCAACCGGGGATTGCAGCGAAAGCAAGTGTGCGGCCAACTAGACGAAAAAATTCGCGTGTTATCATGATGGCCACACAGCGTCTTTCGTTGGGGTCCCAGGATGCTACGACGGGCATTACTCGCTTTCTTATACGCTGCTTGGTTATCTCTTCATGAAACTACGTGGTCAGATGCAGTGGCATGCTAATTGCACAGGTGGGGCAGGGGGGGGGGGGGGGGGGGCATTGGCCCTGCCCTTATCGGGAAATATGCCCTTTTTGTCCTTTTTTTTTTAAATATGCTTTTTTGAACCGATAAACGCTGGTGCTGCAGCCAGAGAAAGGGCGTAGAGGTCTAAAAAGGGTAAAAAGAAAGAGAGACAAGCTTAAAAAAGGGTGGAAAAAAAAAACTCCAGCCAAAAAAAGTCCCCAGTAAAGCTTTCGGAAGCCCCCCCCCCCTCCCTTTAAAAAAGTTGCCCTTCCCTCTCTGGTGGTCTGTGCACGCTACTGGTCAGCAGTACGGAAATTACGTAGTATTTCTGAAAATTAAGAAGTCAAGTCGCCTGCCAACTATGGTTAACAAAGACATGTGAAATACGATAAAATGTTCATTACTATCTTTATGTATAATTTAGTTTGTTTGTTTGGCAGGGTAAATTACTCTAAAAGTAATTAGAGTAATTTACTCGAAGAACAGTAGCTGGCCCCAGTGAGGAATCTCGGCCACCTTCAGCTCGGAATAAGTGTAATTATTTAGTGAGTGACCTAAGTATTCACAGTGGGTCTGAAATCACCTGACATATCCAATGCAACCGAAAAGTATTGACGACAGTCAGCTCTGTCTGGTGACGATAAATTTCAGTTAGTCATAATTACTACGCAAAGCCCCTTTCAAACTACTACAGATTCTCCGAAAATCGTTTGGCGTACACACACGTGAAAACCGTTCCTTAAATCTCCCCCCACCCCTCCAGCCTCAGGGGGGCCTCCAAAAGAAAAAAAATTGTTTAGATTTTAAAAAGGCTGTTTTAAACAGGCTGTTAAAAGGCTGTTTTAAAAAGGCTGTTTTTAAAAAGGCTGTTTTAAAAAGGCTAGGAGGCCAACACTAGTTTTTAATTTGATACAAACTGTACTTTAAAAATGAATTTCGATACTTCCCCCTATTATTAAAAAAAAATATGGTGGCCCATAAAAAACGTACGATCTGAAAAATTTGTCTAATTTCTCCAAACTTTTTTCCCCAAGTTAAAAAAAAAAAAAAAAATTAAAATAGGGACCGCTTGATTGAGTACGAAAAAGTGGTCCCTATTTTCACTACAACAAAATATAGAAAAAAATGAAAAAAAAATATGGACTTCAAACATTTTTCCGCTCGAGAATTTTTTATGTGCTATCCTGTTTAGTGAGGGGGCTCCTTAGGGCCACTGCCTCGTATACTCAAAGCAAGAATTTTGTTCTTGGGGGAAGGGAGAAAAATAGGAATTCAAAATAAGGTCCTAAAATTCAGCTATATTAGGAGCGGGGTTCCGTCGGAGCCCTGTTAACCAACTAATTTTCTGCAGTTTTAGTGTTTTGAAACGTTTAAAAACTGTTTCAATTGCAATAAATGTCTTATTAGTGCACTTGTGATAGATTTTACGCCTGACCTCGGATCTGCGGTGGGGGTATGGTGCTACTGAACTCCCCCCCCCCCCTCCCGGAGCCAAGAATGCGGTTGCTCGTACGCACGGTTCGTACGGATTCTTTAAATCCCGGAAAGGTCCTAAAAATTAAAAATTAAATACCAGGCCTGGAAAACTAGAAAAATCCCTTAAATCCTGGGATAGTCTTAGAAATTCCTATAACAGAAAATCACGTATTTGTTTTCCGTGCCAGCATCAGTGTACAATGTATATTAAAAAAATTTTTTCTGACACAGAAAACAGAAACGTGATTTTCTGGTCCGGGTATTTCCAAGAAATTTTCGGTAATTATTAACAAAAAAAACTAAAATAAAAAACTAATTGTAAACCAGCAGTAGTGCGTTTCACAGGTCAAATCTTGCCATAGTGTTGATAAGATTTCATATTTAACAAATTTCTCTTTTAATTGCCTCATTTTCTCGTAATTACTTATGTCTGACCCTTGAATTTTTATTGATCAGTCCTTGAAAAATACCGGAAACCTTGCTGAAATTTTAAGGTTACAGAGGAGTTGGAATCCTGTTTACGGTATATACTTATTTCTTTAGAGTAGCCTAAAAAAGACAGAAAGTGGGAAATTCAGTAACAGTGTAAATCAAGAGCCCAACTTCTAAAAATTTGGATACCTAAACAAAGAATGTTCAAAATTAATTTGCAGGCCATTTATTGAAGGTACTAGCAAAAGGTGCCTCCCGGCGGGCAGAAACCCACAACATACGCGCAAATGATCACAGATCTAATTTTCGACCACAGTTTTGGGTCTTGTTCGACTAGACACAAACAAAATGTCAATTACAATGCTATGTTATACAATAAAAGATGTGCGTAAAGCTCACTATTACACAATAAAAGTCGCAAGGTTAAAAACGGGAGCAACAACCAGATGCGGGTTGTTGCTCACATTTTTTAACCTTGTGACTTGACTCATACCTTTTGTTGTGTATAGCATCATGCTCATTTATGTTTTGTTTGTCTGTCGGTGAAAATTAAAGTTGTATAGACCATTTGCGTATAGGCCACTAGTGGATTTCTGCTCGTCAGATCAGATCACATCATATCAGGTAACATCTTTTACTGATAAAAAAAAAGACGAAATTTTACATGGCTTTTTTTACAGACACACACATAGCCACACACACCTCACATAAACTTGCCTACTCTTGGGGCTCAGTTTTTAAATACGCTTCAGTCAAGTTGTCTTTCCATTCTACCGTTCATGATGCATTCCGATTAGCCAAGTAAAAGGCGACAATAATCAGCTTACCTATCGTACTTACCTAACAGTACAGCAACATTGCGTTATCTGAAACCTTAGAGGTTTAGTTCGTGTCAATTCGTGTTCCTTTATTGTTTTGGCTTCTCAGTTCGGTTAAAACTTAAAACATAAAACGTGTTCGTCGTTTGTTTTCTAATGTGTTTGTTCGACAAAGTGTAGTGATTACCCGGCAATGAATTAATCAGTAATATGTTAAAAGTAAAGAAAGAAGGCGTCAATTAATTTAATACTTTATTTCGGAATCTATATTTGCCCTCAAACTGAAGATGGTTGTAATTTATACCACGCGCCATGGCTGTTTGCTGTGACGTGCATATCACGTGACTGGGCTAGTCCAATCAGACGGCCAAACAGCCGTTGTTCTCGTTCGTCATTGGCTAACTCATGGTGACGTCAGGCAAACAGCCATTTCGCATGGTTTAAAGTGACTTTAAATTCATGCGTATTTCGTTTTATTTGGTGGGTATGCCCTTTTAAGCATAAAATACAGTCACGAAGTGTATTCGATGATTTCTTTAGCTAAATTGGCTAATGGGGATTTAAAAGGCAAACATTTAACAGAGACAAGCAGTGGCAGAATAAGAGCAACTGATTTATTTGCGTTTTGAAGTCTGGCAATACAGAAGGGAAAACGTGTACTTTAAATATTGTTTGGAAAGCTTGGTCGTCACTAGGTCAATGCCAAGGTTATCTTTTAACAATCGGTATTATAGTACCACACGTTCTGGTTACCCTTTAATAAAAGCGAAATTCCCGTTTTGCTAAATCCCGTTTCGCAGAATCAAAATATTCATTAAAAATTGAACTTTGTAGAAGTTAAAGATGCTTGCCTAATTGGACAGAATTTGTGATTAGTTGGCGGTTTCTGATGTTATGTGTTTAGCTGCAGCAAGCGCAGTAGCGTGAGCGAGGCATGTAATTAAAAAAAAAATTTTGTCTATAAATAATTGACCATTATACAGGAATATGTCTTAAATTTCGTGTGCCTAAAATTTCATGAACGTATTTGGTGTAACGGGATTTGGCGAAAAGGGATTTGCTCGTTAGGCAAAAGTTTTTAATCTGCTTTCTTTTTGGCAAAACAGGGTTTAGCGGAACGACATTTGGCGGAACGGGACGTGACCGTTCCTGAAGGATGCTAACATTTTTTGAGTGATAAGAATTTTTTTTTTGAGACGGAACGGGCGTGGGCTTCGGTTTGAACGAGTGGGGGTGTGGCACGACCCTTTGGTTGCTGTAGTGCCTTTAACAGCCTCCTGGAATTCCAATTGTGCGTGGGCGTATGAGATCATTTAAAAAAAAAATCCATGTGTGTGTGCACAAGGTGGGTTTCGTCCGTTGCGAACTAGCCAATTCGGCTTAAATAAAACTAAACATTATGACCGCCCGCCCAACCTGTCAAAGTAGACTTTCGTAAAAAAAAAATAGTCTATTGCCGTCCGGAGCGCTCAGGCTTAGTTGCCTCAAGAAGCTAAATGTGCAGTGGCGTAAATACATATTGTTTTCTAGGGTTGGAGCAAATTTTACGCCCCTTTCCCCCGTACGATTATGTTTATTACTTTGCTTAATGTTAAAAAAAAATATGGAAAATAATAGTGAATAAATAGTTTTTTTTCTCAAGGATTTTTACGGCCCCTTTTTTTTTGGGGGGGGGGACGGGGGTGCTCTTTCCACCCCCTGTTATTTAAGCCACTGCTAATTTGCTTGGAGACTGGGAACCTATGCAAATTCTATCCAGCCAGAATTTTTCAGAGGGCATGGGATCAGGGGCATATCAAAGACGAAATAATGGGGGGGGGGGGGGGAATTTTTGACAGGATCCAAATTTTTTCCCGAAAATCTGAAGACTTTTTTTCTAATATTTCTCTCCTTTAACCCTACTCTTTTTCATAGTTTGTTCCCGCTTCCAGTATTAACGCTTAACGCTTATTTGCCCTTCCCCCACTTTATTTCCGTCTCACCCTATCTGGTCCCCGCTCCCCCCACCCGCCACAAAATAAAAATGTTCGGCTTCTAGTAAATTTAATTGTAATATTCAGAATTGAGCCAGCTGATCTTCAATAAGGGCCCGAGTTTGCTGCAGACATGTGAATGAGGATGCTTAAAAACTAAAAAAAAATAAATAAAATGTGACATGCCAACTGCTTCAGTGAACAGTTGAAAGGAGAGTTAAAACAAACTGAGGAAAGTGGCCATTTCAGTATTAGCAGGGAGTAATTTGTTATTTTTATTTGTATTTTAACTTATCTAAAATAAATAAACTATATCATCGTCTACTAAACTGTTTACGGGAAGAAAATTCGTGAAGGGTAATCGTTCCTTGCATAAAAAAAAAAACAGAAAATATAATCTAAATATGCCGAAACCAAACCAAACTAACTTATCGTGCTCACACGTTTCTGTTTTACAGTCAAATGTAATACAACGGGCGCTTTATTGGAAGTATTATTAATCAGCGACCATTAATTATACTAAACTGTCGATTTTCTATAGGCTGGTAAAGAAACGATTTACAATTATTTTTTCACGAGGAGCTCACAATCAATATTTACAGTAAAGCAAAACCATAAACCAACCAAAAGGGGTGATATCATACAAAAACCCCATAAAGGTAATGGGACCCATCAAGTTTTTAACATAGAAAGTAGTGATATCAGAGCCAAAATAGCTGCCACCAAGTTTTCCGTCAAAACACTAATCACTCAACCTTAACTAACACCTCGGTCATTATCAGTTAAGCTTGAGTGATCACGGTTCGGACCACAAACTTGGTGGCAGCCATTTTGGCTCTGATATTTTACCACTGAAGTGATTAGTACTCCGCTTCGCTTCGGTTATGTAACGTAAGCAACTGCGAAGGCGGTGTGAGATTCGTTCCAGCAAGGATGGTATGGCTTTATCGCAGTTGGCCCTGACTCGACTCAAACCCCTCCATCTGAGACGTAGCGAACGAAAATTCTATTTAAGTATACTCATTCATAGGGGCTCGCTTAAGTAAACAGACAAGGAGAAACTCCTTTGTCATGGTGAACGCTGTTAGGGGCGTTTATAGGGCAATTAACGCTAATTTAAAATCAAATATGAATTAAACTAAATTAAGACAAGCAGTCTCTCGGAAGAAACGGCAGAAAACTACGTTTGCATGCGTATCCTACACACAAACACGTTTAAATTCGTCTGTTTTTAATTGCGTGTTCTCAAAACTGTAACACAATGCGTCAAAAGTTTTGTATTATTCATATTCTGTAAAGTCGTTAGTCAAACACCACCGAAGCCGCCTAATTTGCATTGACAAGGCCTACAATTAAAATTTTAAACATCTAACTATGAACGCCTCCTTTCTGCAAGGTTGGACTCGAAATAAAAAAAAAATGGTCGCAATTATTCGTCGACTGCCCGTTTGGCTTTGTAATATGAGTCATGGTAAAATTTGCGGCTTTTTTTTCTATGGTAAGTGTAATTACAGCTTTTCCTTTCTTTACAACTAGCAGTAATGGCCAAGGAACGAAGCAGGAAGGTCGAATAATCGCATTATGAGAAATGTTGTGTATTCGTGAGTGTGTCTAAGAAAATTATTAAAGAAATTTATTCAAGCCGAATTAGCCCATTTTAATTGGTGCAGAGAAGTTAATTTATCATACCGTAGACAAAATGATACAGCATCATGTACAGTACGCAGGTTCGCACAACTTCACACACACAAAAATCAAGCACTATGAAGAACCTTTCCCAAATCCCATGGACACGCACACAGGGGAGAAGGGCGGGCATGAGGGGAGAGCGCAACCGCTGGAGGGGTGGTGTAAAAGAGCCAAAAAATAAGGCCAAAAAAGGGGCAAAAAGGTGCAAAGATGGGCAGAAAAGGTAAAATCTAAGAAAGAGATGCAAGGAGGGACAGGAAAGGGTAAAATCCAAGAAAGTGGTGCAAAGATGGGCAGAAAAGGATAAAATCTAAGAAAGAGATGCAAGGAGGGACAGGAAAGGGTAAAATCTAAGAAAGTGGTGCAAAGATGGGCAGAAAAGGATAAAATCTAAGAAAGTGGCGCAAAGATGGGCAGAAAAGGGTAACATCTAAGAAAGAGATGCAAGGAGGGACAGGAAAGGGTAAAATCTAAGAAAGTGGCGCAAAGATGGGCAGAAAAGGGTAAAATCTAAGAAAGTGGGGCAAAGATGGACAGAAAAGGGTAAAATCTAAGAAAGTGGGGCAAAGATGGACAGAAAAGGGTAAAATCTAAGAAAGTGGCGCAATGATGGGCAGAAAACGGTAAAATCTAAGAAAGTGGCGCAAAGAGGGGCAGAAAAGGGTAAAATCTAAGAAAGCGGTTAAAGGAGGGCCAGGAAAGGTATAAAATCCAAGAAGTGGTGCAAAGAGGAGCAGAAAAACGTAAAATCTAAGAAAGGAGTGCAAAGAGGGGCACTCCTTGGTCCCGCAGTATTTTCCCGCAGTATTTTTTCCTACAATAGTTTTAATAGCCTACCAGGCCTAAACAATTGATGAAAAAGCACGGAGCAACAACATTTAAAAGATAAACTCAACAACATTTTATGAAAAAAATGCACGTTATTTAAAACAAATGGCAAGTTTATATTGCTCAAAACTACGGCATTGTTTTGAATCACAACTAAAAAAAAATTAGATTAAAGGATTCTCAAGGACGTAGTTAACAATTTCAAGGAATTCAATCAATGCCGTGAATCTTTTCTTCGGGATGTGCCGAATATTCAGTAATTATTCGGTATTCGGGCTATTCGGCCAAAATTTCAAGTATTTGGTATTCGGCCGAATACTGATTTTGGCCGAATAGTGATATTCGGTTTTCGTCGGAATAGTGTTAAGATTTTGGTATTCAGCCGCATATCTTTGTAGTATATATTTATGCAATTGTGTAAATGTAAGAATGGTTTGCTATAAGCATTTAGTTTTTGGTTTGTGAGGAGTTAGTCTTCTGACATTCATAAAGATGGAAAAATGATCAAATATAGTACAGTTATTCGGCAGATATTCGGTTAAGTATTCGATTGTATATTCGGTATTCGGCAAATTTTGTATTCGGTGCATCCTTATTTTTTCTAACAAATTCAAGCACTTTCAAAGACTTCAAGGCTCAAGCAACATGTGCAAATCCTGAGTATGGCATGACTTCCACCATACAGTTGCCAGTGGTGGCCGTAAACGCAGTGTGAAGGGAGAAAACAAACACGACAAAAAAAAAAAGGGGGAGAAACAATTTTCTCTTTTTTTTTATTGTTTTCTATCATTGCAGTTGTTACTGACGACAGCCAGTATTGTGTCAGAATACTGGGTTTTATTAAAGTGTAAAGGAAGCTAAAGATGTATGCCCTTTCTTTTGTTTGACGTTTGTATTAATTTTAAAATCAACTCGGGAAAGTTATTAATGAAGACTAGCCATATCGTTCGAAGCTTCGCTCACTCCATTGGCGTCGCTCCATGCTTCATGTAATTTATTTGATTCCAAGAGCATCACAAAATCGATGTACCGATTATTTCGATACGAAATAAGAACTTGCAAGATCTTGGAAGATCTTGCAATAACTTAAAATATCCTAGGATATCCACGTAACCGAGCTGCCAGGGTATACGAAGGTTAATTCCTGTCGAGGTCCGTGTAAATCTTGGACATACCAACAGCAATACGGAATTAGGTTTCGAACATATTTATTGAAGGCCTGTACTACTGCCTAACCCCAGATGGTTTACCCATTTTTTACTTTCAAGACCTTGTCTACAAACAGTGATAAAACACTGTGACTCCTTAACAATGGAAGCATGATATTTACTTAACAATGTCAGTTATGAACCATTCGCAACAATGTCGCAATGGTATAACCGAGGAGGCGGGGTGTAATGACCTGATTATACCCCACCGGAATAGTATACTCCGAGGGGGGGGGGGGGGCAGGGTATAATGACCCGGTTATAATAGGTGAAAAGGCACCTTCTTAGTCCCAAAACGCATCGCAAACCATGTGATGGGTCCCCGGGGACTGGCAGCCAAGTGAACGCCGGATCGAATCCCGCTACGACCGACTAAGGGCAAAAAGTTAAAAAGTCTCCAATGATGTGGAAAAGGTGGGACAGTTATAGGAGTGCCGTGCAGTCCAAGCAATTTGTTGTAGAACGGCAAATGCTGTTGCAACGTGCTGTTGCTCTCTTCATCCTCTTCCTCGTCCACTGGTAGAATGTATACTCGTGTTTTTTTTTACATTATATGCAACTGTTTAGCTCCCTCTTATCAGTAAATATATGAGATATAAACGAAGAACACATTGGACCCAACATTACCATAATATTATGTGCATTAATTGTGTAAGCTGTTGGGTAATTTTGAGTATATCCCGCTTGCTACTATGGTGGACAGTAGAGGTACCCAGCGGGGTATAACCAGGTCATCGAGTAGGCGGGTTGCAATGACCTGGTTATACCCTGCTGGGTACCTCTACTGTCCACCATAGTAGCAAGCGCGATATACTCAATATTACCTAATAGCTGTAACGTGTGTTCAATGTGGAAGCCAAACTTGAAGTAGTTAACCCTTATTTAATGCGGAATAATCTTGATAAGATTTGGATTACATTAATTTGTACATTCTCAACACAAGAATCAACGAGAATAGAACACCGGGCTCTGAAGCCCTTGACTTTTATATGCTCCGGTCGGATCTAGAGCTCCACCGGACAACCAATCAGCTCCTGAGTTCGTTAACCAATCCAGTTCTCGGTTATAAAGTTTTCACCAATCGTGGCCAACAATACTTGGCCACGTTCTCCTGCACGTCCGCTCATGGTTTTGGCGCAAAACCTAAAAGTCCTTGCTGTTACACAACGATTTTGGCACCAACAACAGTCAACCACAACACAACAGCACACAAGTAGGTACGAGGGTGAGCCAATGTCCGTTACACAGCTTACACAATTAATGCACATAATATAATGGCAATGTTGGGTCCAATGTGTTCTTCGTTTATATCTAATAGATACCTAATAAATTTTAAATATACACAAATCATTAAAGACGGGAAAGCCAAAGGCTCACAAGAAATAACTAAATACAGATGCAAACCTATTTACGTTGCCTTTTGGATTTACGTGTCAGACTGCCTGAGCGGGAAATCGAACCCAGGACCTTTGAAACCAAAGGCCAAGGTCCTGCCGCTGAGCCAGACTGACACGAGAGCAATGCCGGGAAATTTATGTTAAGATGCACTGGGCAGTGGTCAGAGCAATTTGCTACTTTCTTCCCGCAACTTTAAAAGTAGGCCTAGGTATTTCAGCTAGCTTGTTAGATTTATATCCTTTACTCTAGTCTCGTCGTCGTCAATAGGAATTTTCCAGGTGACTAAATATAGAGCCAATCCGAACCTTCTGACGATGAAGATGAAGACAATTTTCTGGAGAAACTCTACGTGGTTGAATGAGCTTAATAGCAGATAGTCCACTTTTGCGGCAGGAAAAAATCACAGGGGCTCGTCGTCTTGTCGCTCTTGCGCCGCATGGATAAAGAGTACTATACATATAATGAAAGGGGTGAAACCACCAGAAATCATATCATATAACAATCCGTTTTATTTTTATAATTCTTATTATAATCACTGGAACTCGCGTTGAAGGTCTTTATTGTTAACTTGTCTACGTTCTAAGTCATTATTTGTACCACTACGTTGATCAGAGCGATCTAAGAAGATTTTCAGTTTTTGCTATCCCACTCAACTTCCGCTCAATGGCCGGGGCTTTAACAGCGATGCTTAAACGCTTCTCAGATAGCTCTGAACAATGTAGTAGTACAAATAATGACTTCGAAAGTGAGACAAGTTATCAATAAAGACGTTCGGCGCGAGTTCCAGTGATGATATAGCGCGTAAGCATACACTTTAATAACGCTCAATACAGTTATGAATTTTTCCACGATATGACTATAGAGCAGTGACATTTGCCGCCATATTGGCACCAGTATGGGTTTTGGAGGGCATAACTACAAGGTGCACTACATAAAAATGGAGGGAAAAACAACGGAAGAGCGGATTTCTTAGGCTTAAAATAACGTTGTTTTCTCCAACAACAAAAATCGCGCGTTTTAGGTCTAAGAAATCACTCTTCACAGCATCGGCTTCAGTATGACGCCCTTCTGTTTCTCTCTGCAGTGCCCCTTGCAGCTAACCCATTAAGGCTCCAGCATAAAGTTATAGACAATAATACTACGTCGTGTCACTGCTCTATTGGCTGGTTTTACCCCTTTCATTATGTATCCATGCGGCGCTAGAGTGACGAGCCCCTGTGGAAAAAATACTGTTGTTAATTTCATTTCTAATGTGGTGAGGTAGCAGAAAGATCAAAGCATTTTTCCGCTGTAATTTGAAAAATTTTCGGAACCCGCTCGTTCACTGGCAAAATTTCCTAGAAAACTTGTCCTCTCCATGCCGAGATCACCTGAAAAGTTGTACGGGATGTTAACACAAAATATTTCCTTTGTTTTTTTTTTTCCCACTGGCTCAAAGATGACTCACTGAACCCGTTATTAAGGTCACAACCACGAGCTTGTTTCCATTCCACTAAAAATTAATGATCTGCCACAGAAAATACAACAGTACATTATGATATGCGATGGTTAGTGTACAATAAAATATTAAGCGATTTGTGTTTATTTCTTTTATTTTATCTTTTGAGGATTGAGTGCATTGATTTGCATGCAATAAAATAAGCCAGAAAAGGACGCACAATTTACGCATAAAATTACGTAGGTTCCAACCTACGTAAATTGCGTGTTTCCAACATTAAAAATTGAGCGTAGGTTTAAGGAATTAACAGCGTGTGGGAATGTTGCTACGAAGCGTTTCCTCCGTCGCCACCGGGATTTTTAAAGCTGAATTTAAATAGCTAACTAAAGTTGATGAATTTGACCGTAAATGAAGTAGCATGCACTAGTCCCCGCCCCACGTCCATCAAAATTTTCTTTTTACGATTTTTGCCTTCCGTTTAACCTTTAGGAAAGTCCCGAAATTACACATAAGCAGGAAAAACATGTTGGCTCAGATTTAAAAGTGCTAGGGTTCCGTTACACTCAATGTTGGGTTTCCTGTGTGAAACGGTTGTCTTTCATTTAAAGGGATATTTCTCAGAATAGAGGAACTATTTTTTTTCTTTTGGATACTCCACAACATGAAGTCGAGCAGGAACGTGCACAGGCCTCCCGAGAGAGAGGGGCAAACTTTTTTCTGGGGGCCTTTTTTTTTTTTTTTGCTTTTTAACCTCTATTTACCCTCTTTTGTGAGACTTTAACCCCTTTTTGCCCCTTTAGCAGTCCTTTTTTTAGCGTTTTTTAGGCTCTTTTACATCAGCGCGCCACCGAAAAAGGGCACTTTTTCAGAAAAAAAAGGGGCACTTTGTCATGAGGGCAGGGGCTAGAGCCCCCCCCCCTCTGTGTGCACGTTCCTGAAGTCGAGGTTCGTGCCTCCACGGCCTTAAATTTGAAAAACCAAAACCCAGGGCTTGAAATCAAAGCTTTAAAAAATTGATTTTCGGTTCCCAAACTGGTCTTTAAATTTATTAGTAAAGGCGGTAGCCTTCACCGTAAGGTTTGACCTCGGTGTCCCATGTTAAAGCCGAAATTTCGATGCTTAATTTCTCCGCTGCCTTTTAATATTTTCCACTCAAACTTAATATATAAGCTTTGGTGGATTGGTGAACACGTGTACTAACTTTTATTACTTTCCGATTGGTCACTTCGGAGACCTGGACTTGAGATGGAATGGTGAGTGTCATTTTTGGCTTGGACTTATTGTTATTTGGACACGTTTATACAATAGTCTCTACAGACCAAACCATTTGTCCTAGAAAGCTGTTTCTTAGCGCATTTGAAAAAGCTACTTCCGGAGATGTGCCCTTTATAGAAATAGAAATTTCAATTGATCGACCCATTTCGGAGTTACGGGACCATGAACGTTCAGTTTTATTGTTCTACATTGTTTTAAACATTGTTATTAGGCAATAATGCCAATCAGCAAGCGCCAGCCGCTAGGCGTTGACTTAAAGACCAAACAAATGCTAACACTGTTGTGAGTCAACAGTTCACCCGCATTTTGAGGAAACGTGATGAGGAAGCATTATCCTTTTTACGAATTAGTTTATATAGTGGTTTGACGTCACCCTACCGTTTTGAAGCTAAAATGTTCGTTGCCTATTTGACTTGCCAGCGTGTAATAATACAAATAAAGCCAAAGTCGCTGAAAGAGAGCTGTAGAAAAAACCAACTTACAAACGAAATACTTGCACTTAATGAGCGAGCGAAGCGAGGGAAATTCAGTGCGTTTGCAAAGAGTATAGAAGACCAACTTGGTATGTCAAAGTACCACGAATTAGAAAACAAAAACGAATCGTTTGATGTTTAAGGTAAGGTTTAACTGAGCCGAAATCAAAACAGCAAAAGAACACAAATTACTTTCCTGTAAGGTTTCAGATACTGCAGCGTTGCAGTACTGTTTAGTTCACGTGAAACTGCTGTATCCAACCATTATACACGTAAATACAATTAAAACCGTAGCCCAACTTTCAAAACTTTTGATGACAGAACAAAGGAAGAACTATAAGTGAGGCTCCACAATCGACTACTTTCTGGGCCAATTGTTTCAGTTTTCTTCAGTCAAGCCGACTACTTTCCGTTCATCACCCTACTGATGATACATACACCAGTTTTCAAGATTTCAGGCACTTTTCCACGCATAGAATATCATTCAGGTTTTGAAGGACTCGTACGAACCCTGAATTACTTGCAGAGTTGTACTAAGCACACTATAGTGTCCGCGGCGTATCTTGAGGTCGCCCCAGTAAGACCACAAATAATCGATTGTATGTTTTTGGTAGCAGAATGCCTTGTTGATATCCGAAATAGTTGCAAAAACAATGGCGGCCGTCGATTAAAACCGGCCCCACCAGGAAGACGTAGCCGATCATAAAATACCCACAGGACTCAAGATAAGCCGCGCACACAATAGACGATTAGTTTTTTTTCCAGCGATGTCATTTAGCCAAGTAGAATGCACCGAGGACCTATCGTGTGCAAAAGTAACAAATGGTAAAAACATTTGAATACAGCAGTAAGGTTTCACGTGGACTAAACAGTACAGCAACACTGCAGTATCTGAAACCTTGCAGGAAAGTAATTTGTGTTCCTTTGCTGTTTTGACTTTGGTTCAGTTAAACCTTACCTTAAACATCAAACTATAAGTTTTTGTTTTCTAATTAGCTGTGCATAAAATTTCTCGTCACTGTGATAGTAGCTTCAATGAAATGCCATTGCGACTGCTTCAACTTAATAAAATAATAACCATTAGAAAGAAACTAACAGCTTACTTTTTAAACCAACTCAAAGATTAGTTTTTTTTTTCCTTGCATCTAAACGGTTTTTTTAATATGATATTGTTTCTGACAGGTATTTTGATTTTGGGTCATTTCTATTTTTCTTTTGGGTCATTTTTCGTGGGATTTTAGTTGCAAGTGTATAGGCTAAGTGCTCATTTTTATTTAATTCCTACCTTGCTATCAATCTGTCCTAGTGTTGAAACACGATATTAATATTGTATTTTCCTTGGACCATGTGCTCGCATATATATTTATTATGTTGTGGTCCAGCACACACCAGTTCTCACAAAACTTCGGGCCATTTGCTGAATAAACTTATTATTTTTTTATTATAGCACAACTATAAAAATAAAACGAGTTTGTTCAGCCGAAATAATTGCTGCTAACGATACTTAATCTCGTCGGATTCATTCGCGTCAACGGACGACTTAAAGGCGCCTGTTCAGCATTTCGATAGCGTTGCTCATATTCTAAACACAGCATCCACGTTTCAGATTCTCCGTCATACAATATAGGCTAGTGTGGTTCACGTGATCTCGTTTTAGTTATGAAAATTGCCGCGCTGCTGCGGATAGTGTTGTTCCTTTTTTTTTTAAATTTACCGCTATTTTCTTTATATTGCTCGAAGATTCTACAGAGTTGAATACCTGTACTGTACAGTATACCCAACTCCCTCTATAAATACTCGCGCCTACCTGGTTCAGGACTTCTATCCTCAGGATTGCTCTGTGCACCTAAACAGTTAAGCAACAGTCGTCTCGTGCACCTAAATTAAGCAGCAGTAGTCTCGTGCACCTATATAAATTAAGCAGCAGTAGTCTCGTGCACCTAAATTAAGCAGCAGTAGTCTCGTGCACCTAAATTAAGTAGCAGAGTAATCTCGTGCACCTAAATTAAGTAGCAGTAGTCTCGTGCACCTAAATTGTTAAGTAACAGTAGTCTCGTGCACCAAACTTGTTCGATAGCAGTGGCGTTTCAGTGGGCCAGCTGGCCAAGTTAAGAGTTTTATTCTTAGCTGGTCCAGGCCCGGCATAACATAAGCCGTTCTAGTAGGACGCCATGTTGTGACAATGCCCCGTTTGTTGTAGCACTGGCGTTTGTTTCTGTTGGCGGCCCAGAGTTTTATAGCCCATTTATCGTCAACAATACATGTCGTTTGTAACTATGACTGTTACTACTAATCGATATTATCCTAACATTGCCCGCTGCTCGCCCTTTTTCACTGCTACCGTGCCAAAATTAAACATGCTCCCCCTTTTTCAACTTATGACGTGAAAAGAATGAATGTGCGTACCCTACTGTGACCCAGGGTTTGGATTGGTTGTCACAGTGACATCTTTCCCTGTCTTCGCCTATGGTTCGGTCTGCCGATGATTCGGCGCAAGCAAAATATATGTAAAATACATATATGAAATATCCATATAGATGTTTCCATAGATATGTAGATAGTTAGGTATATATAGATAGACAGATAGATAGATAGGTTATTTTCATGAAAATATAGGGCCAAAATTGTATTATCGGCTGTTTTCTGCTACTAAAGCAGTATGACAGTGATTTGGAAAAGGACTGTTTCGAATCCAAGTCACATAATGTAAGTGAATAAAGGTGACTTAGTGGTTGTTCTACGTTATTTCTTGTATTTTTCCACTGTGGGCTTCATTTCCGACTACACCTTTATACACGGCGATTTGCGTATACATTTGCTTGGTAACTGTCATAACGAGTTCTGTAGCAGAGCGTGTTTGTATGCACGTCTGTCAACGCATGGCATGTGTATGCTAAAGACGGAGAGGTGAGGATCAGCATTTTTACAACCTCGTCAACAAGCTGACCGCAAACCGTCTCTAAAGTGGCTCAAAGCCAATGCACTTACGGACAATGATGTTTACGACAACCGCACTCCCGAGCCTTCATAAATATTTGTATAGCCAATTACGTTAACTACAAACGAGTTACGGCTTCAGTGGCTCTTTGAGTGTGTTGTCCACTCCAGGCACTCTGTCTGTACATGGGGCTACTATGTTTGGCGTACACGGACACGCATTTTAACACGATTGACCAAAACCTTTCTTGACGGTCACTTTATGTCATTAACGTAATTATTCCCGCTTGGGAAAAGTGATAATTACGTTATAAAACTGTCCGTCAAGCCTAATGGAACTTAAAAATGAAAGAAATTCAATTCATGGCTCGCAACTTGTGTGTTGTTGCATGCACAAAATGTGGCGCCCGTTCTAAGAGGTGTGTTGCTCGATGCAAAGTTGGCTGATAAGCTCGAGCATGTAATTAATGGCTAGCTGGCGGTCATGTCTTGCCTCTTCTCCTTGTCAAGGTCCATTGCCGCCCTCTCATTCTTAGCAAATTCAAAAACAGACCCTTGCTAAAATACGCACGAAATTTACGTTTCTCTTGTGCTAAGGTCTTTGGGTTTCATTATCAGAGTCGGTATGGGCGCCCACAAACTTAAAAAAAAATGGTTGCGGAGGGAAGGGGCACAATACGAAATTGGGGAAAAACACAATTTTGAATGACAAATTATAATTAAAGCTTTATATGTTTCGCTTGCGCTGAACCATAGGCGATGGTCGGTAGACGGAGAAAGCAGTCATTGTCACAGACAAACCAAACGCAGTAAACTCAATGCAACAGGGCGAGCGTGTTCATTCTTTTCACGGTAGCAGTGATAGATGGCGAACATGTTCATTCTTTGTACAGTAGCAATGATAAAGGGCGAGCATGTTCATTCTTTTCACGTCAGCAGTGTTAAAGGGCGAGCATATTCATTCTTTTCAATATTCATTCTTTTCAGGTCAGCAGTGATAAAGGGCGAGCATGTTCATTCTTTTCAGGTCAGCAGTGATAAAGGGCGAGCATGTTCATTCTTTCACGTCAGCAGTGATGAAGGGCGAGCACGTTCATTCTTTTCACGTCAGCAATGATAAAGAGCGAGCATGTTCATTCTTTTCAAGTCAGCAGTGATAAAGTGCGAGCATGTTCATTCTTTTCAGGTCAGCAGTGATAAAGAGCAAGCATGTTCATTCTTTTTACGTCAGCATTGATTAACGGCGAGAATGTTCATTCTTTTCACGTCAGCAGTGATAAAGTGCAGCGTGTTCATTCTTTTCACGTCAGCAGTGATAAAGGGCGAGCATGTTCATTCTTTTCACGTCAGCAGTGATAAAGAGCGAGCATGTTCATTCTTTTCAGGTCAACAGTGATAAAGGACGAGCATGTTCATTCTTTCACGTCAGCAGTGATAAAGAGCGAGCATGTTCATTCTTTTCAGGTCAGCAGTGATAAAGGGAGAGCATGTTCATTCTTTTCAGGTCCGCAGTAATAAAGGGCGAGCATGTTCATTCTTTTCACGTCAGCAGTGATAAAGGACGAGCATGTTCATTCTTTTCACGTCAGCAGTGATAAAGGGCGAGCATGTTCATTCTTTTCACGTCAGCAGTGATAAAAGACGAGCATGTTCGTTAATTGCATGTCGTCAGTGATAAAGGGCTGCGTGTACATTCTTTTCACGTCAGCAGTGATAAAGGGCGAGCATGTTCGTTCTTTTCAGGTCAGCAGTGATAAAGGGCGAGCATGTTCATTCTTTTCACGTCAGGAGTTATAAAAGGCGAGCATGTTCATTAATTGCATGTCGTCAGTGATAAAGGGCTGCGTGTTCATTCTTTTCACGTCAGCAGTGATAAAGGGCGAGCATGTTCAT
>JAHWFP010260593.1:62845-95149 GCA_023313725.1 Lithobius niger
CGAGCATGTTCATTCTTTTCACGTCAGCAGTGATAAAAGGCGAGCATGTTCATTAATTGCGTGTCGTCAGTGATAAAGGGCTGCGTGCTCATTCTTTTCACGTCAGCAGTGATAAAGGGCGAGCATGTTCATTTTTTTCACGTCAGCAGTGGGTTTTTGTAAGGCGAAGTGCCGGTGCGATTATGTATTTCGATTTCCCTCCCTGGTTCCCATCTCTCCTGAGATTTCTAGAGGTTAGGTTAGATTAGCGTATATTTGAGCGAATGGTTGTAATGACTTATAGGGTCAATAAACTAAAGTTATAAAGGGCGAGCATGTTTATTCTTTGCACGTCATATGTGATAAAGGGCCAACAACCGTCAATGTGACGGGTATTGTCGATTATTAGTAACAATCACTAAGAAACGAAATATTACGACAAGCATTGTTGGCGGAAGACTCTAGCCCCCAACAAGTCTAAACAAACGTTAATGCGGCAACAAACAGGACAGTGTGACGTCATGGCTTCCTACTGAACCGGCGTAAACGCTGAAATTAGCTAGAAGTTCTAGACAAACGCTAGTGTGTCGCTGCCAAGTAACAGTATATCATCCCATTGTAGAATTCCGATTGTTAAAAAATTGATTGTTAATGATAAAAAGACGGCATCACCCAGCAGACATGTGTCTGTTAACTGTAAGCAACTAAAAGCATATTTAGGAGCATTTAGGAGCATATTTTGGCATGTTGAGGATAAATCCCAATGTGACAGAAATTTTTCAAATTGTGGTAAATGTAAGGGGAAGGTGCAGAGATAACGAACAAATAACAGTTAAAGGAAAGTGTCCACCATTCACTGAGAGAAAGATGCGTCAATAACGTTTTTATGTTACTGACTAGTAACTAGCTATAGTAACGCTGGCCCCATGTTACTGATTACTCATGACTAGTGAAAAGGCCTACACAGCTGAAAGTTTACATGCGAATGCATGGTGATCTGAACATATTGTCCTTTTGTTGGGTTGGCGCTTGTAGGCGTTAGGATAAATGCGTGGGAGGGCTTTGAAATTAGGAACCTAAATTTAAATTTCTTTTCTTTTCCATGTTGCAACCAAAGCAACAATGGCGTAGACAATCAACCCCGGTCCTTAGATTTATTATAACAGCCTGGACAAACTAAAAGCTCAACTGTATAACGAAGTACAAATTAATCAGAATTATTTAAAAAGTATTACATTAAGTATTAAGTTTTATTATTCAGAAGTACAAAATAATCAGTACAAAATTTACGTTGTTGCAGATTGCGTGAGAATATAGATGCACGTTAGATGATGATTACGCAACAATACGTACTCCATGCGCTTTGCGGTCTGGTGTATTAGCAACAGTGAACTGCTAATACAGAGATGTCTGCATGACAAAATGTGAACAAAGAAATCTTACGAAAAAAATTTCAATTTGGCTGATGTAACGGCTAATTATTTATAGACATAAAATTCCTAAAAAAAAATGTAGAGATAAAGACAAGACAGTGAGACCTTTTGTAAACGAAAAAAAATCTCAATTTTGCTGATGTAACGGCTAATTATTTATAGACATAAAATTCCTAAAAAAAAAAAGGGTAGAGAGAAATATAAGACGGTGCGCTGACTTTTTGTATGTTCACAGTCCTAACGTATATGTGTCTATCAACTGCAAGCATAGCTTATCATGTCAAGAATAAATCCTAATGCAGCCGAAATCTTGAAAAAGTAAGGGGAAGGTGCAGGAAAAACAAAACAGCTAAAGGCCATGCACTGATTGAGTGAGCGAAGCGAACGAAATCGGCTTTTGTTAGCCAGTGTCTGCAAAAATTGGATTGAAGAAACTTAAGCATGTGAAGAATGGTCATAGAATAAACTAAGCCGTGTCAATTTGGCTAATCTAACGGCTAATTGGCAATGGTAAATTTGAAAATTATCAATGTGAAAATTTATAGATATAAAATTTCTCCAAAAAAAAGGTACAGATGAAGATAAGACGTTGTAACCTTTTGCACATTCACAGTCCTATGAAAGTTGTGATATCCACCCAAAACCAAAACTGGTGTAAAAAGCAGCCAAGTTTCCCAAAAGGATCGGCCTTTGAAGGTAGTGATATCTTTCACCCAGGAAAAGGCCGCCACGGTTAATCCTATTAACCAACTTAATCGCACCGAATAATAATTTGAACGTTAAATGAAAACTTGAAGATTGCTACCGCGAGTAGTAATTTTCTAGTTTTCATTTAACTTTCGAACTATTAGTTTAGAAAGCCTCCAATACAAGAAAACAACCTCTATCGTACAAATTCCTTTCCCCTCCCCCCCCCCCATCCCGTTCCTGACGCAGCGTATATGACACATGAAAATATAAACTTTTTTATTTACTTCTGGACTTTCATAACCAACAGAAAGACTTGCACTGAATGAGCGAACGAAGGGAGCGAAATTCACCATTGGTCGAAATTATCAAAAAGGAGTACAAAAAACCAAGTTGGTACGCCAATGTATCACGAATCAGCAAAACAAAAATAAACTTGTTTGATGTTTAAGGTAAGGTTTAACTGGTCTGATTCGGGGGGGGGGCCCCCCCAAAAAAAAACAGGAAAAGGACACGAATATACTTTCCTGTAAAGTTATATATACCGCAGTGTTGCTGTACTGTTTAGTCCACGTGAAACCTTACTACTGTATTCAACCATTAGGTACGTAAATAAATAAATGGTTTTAATTCCTGTTCAGACAGTCTAAAATAAGTCCAGAAGGCAACGGAAATAGGTTTCCATCTATACTTATTCAATCACTGGAATTATCTTAGGCTAAAAAAAAAACATTCTTAACTGTATAACTTACGTGGTATTGCGTTTATTACGGCAGAAAAGGTCAGCGTTTGCACAAACACGAAAATCTACAAGTTGAGCAGTCGTAAGTTGCTAAATCTCTTTTTTTTTTCGACTAAGCAGGTCAGGAATAAGTAAGTACTAGGAGGAAGCAAGCAAGCAGGGAACTGATGATGAGTTGTCATGTCCACCTGTCAGAAAGCTGCCCGCCACACCTGGGCTGGTCTGTTTCCGAGATGTCTGCTTATTATTCCTCCCCCCACAGAGTAAGGTACTATTTACACTTCGCGTGCCTTGACATTACGATTCGCGATTTAACTCGAATCTCACGCTTCGAAAAACACGAGTTGTCACAAATACCCATCCCTGATGGACAAATCGTTAGCCCCAACAAAGTTTCCCACTTCAAATAAAATCTATCCTCTTCCCTTAACTTGTTATTTAGCGCACCCTTGGTTTAATACCACTGAATTAAACATAATTCGCAAATTCGAAATGGTAAGGAACGAAAAGAAAAATGTAGGAAGTGTCCGCCTTTATTTGGCAGATCTGAAACCACAAACGCAGTATTATATCTATTCCCATCCTACAGGAAACTGTTATTGGTAAAATTATAGTTGTGTACGATAGACAAAAAGTTAAAGAAGACAGATTTAATGTTCGTGTGCTGTATCTGACTGTTCTGTCACTGGTCGTAACCAGGAGCGGCGTAAAGGGCGTGTTTCTGCGTTCGTTCTGACTCGCGACCTCATGCTGCCAATTGTCGAACGAGTGACTGTTTTTACTTTTGCGGATAACGTACGTTAAAAATTAGGATTTGCAGGTTTTTTGCTGCTAAATATGTAAGGTCGCTAAGGAAGTAGACGATTGGTTTCTAAACAAGGCTCAATCCTAATTTACTTCCTACAGCATAGCTAGGGGACTATACACATAGCGCTACATTAGGCATCAGCACGAATTTATCCTTCGTACCGACCCTTGCAGGCTCCAGAGGTCTCACCTTTCAGTTCGGCCTCAAACACCAACTGAGGGTCCATCGTTCAGGCACCCGTATTTATACGCACCGAGAACAACATTCCTACCAAGGCTTTACGTCATGTGACTGGTTAACAGGTGCGACCCGGTTCCAACTGGTTAGGCAGCAGGAACGGCAGTGTTTGCACGGTAGTTGGTAGCGCGTAGCAGACATGTTAACGGCTAGGTGCGCCACGGAGAGTTGGCTCCGTGCAAAACTCATTGTCGTACATGTAAGCCATTACAACCACTTTGTGCTGCGATGTATCTAAGCATGCGTTAATCCATAAGCAGTAGCGTTTAAACGACATAAAAGAGAAGGCGGCGGTTTGATTCTCAGGCCAAGGCCGACTAGAGTAGAAATTGGGTGGCTTGCCTCCCGGTTCCAGGCTGATCATCGCTCGTGCCGGGAATTTGATGCCTCTTATGATGGCTTTCGTAAAATAACATTTTGAAAGCTTAAATCAACTGGCCTGGAGCCAGGAAGATAAATCTGAGCTTCTCTTCCGGACGGCCTGCTGACGAGCGGTAGAATACAAAGCAGGAGTTAAAACATGGATACTCCCACATCCTACGCATTTATAAACTCCTGCCACAACATAATGACATCCAGGAAAAATCACAGCTGCTGAAACGTAGTACATCAAAACTCTTAACAAATACGTCTTTTTAAATCTAACGGAAACCAGAGACGGACTGTAATTGTACAGCAGATTGGGGAGGCTAGCACGAAATGTGAGATAAACAGATGTTAGCTTAAAGTTAGATTTCACTAACTTATCAGTTCGAAATCATATCAGGGACAAAATATAATTTTTTTTTTAAATGGAAAACCAGGACTGCAACTTATCCTTTCCTTCATGCGTGCGAATACTGTTTGTTTGATACTGCTGATGCAAAGCGTTCCAAACAAGCGGCTACAGTGACTACCTAGCCGTAACCGGTTTTCTGTACACTTTCGCCACTTTCGTCACTTTTTCAATGAAATGTTGAGGCGCACAACTCTATCACGCATTGCATCAACGCTTTCTATTATGTAATCTAAAACAATTGCCGGTTAAAAAAAGTGTTAACTTTTAGGCCTAATTGTTCACTTTTAGGCCTAATTTTTACTTGCCCCTTTAATTTCGTAAGTAGTAGCTAACGGAGAGTTGGGTTCGAGAGTAGGCCTATTCATTCCTGCACCACGGTGTAGAGAGTTTTTTTTTAAATGAAATTAATATGTGTCGTTAACGAAATCCTATTGTTTTTTACGGTTGCATGTCTTCCTGTAGTGATTAAATTTGACGATCAAATGTTATTATTTCATTGAGTTACGTCGAGAAAGCTTATTAGGTGTAAGGAATCAACGATGTTTTAATTTGCCGTGTTTTTTAAAGTCCACTTGGCTACCACTGAAAAGGCGACGGACTGACGGACGGACAAAGTCGTTCCTAACGTCTCGGCTGTGCAGAAGACTAAAACGAGTGGCGACAACTATGATGTGATTAGTGATATGTATGAAGAAGAACGATTTTTAACTAGTTTTTCCTCAGTCCGTGAACGATGTACGATATCGTAAATCTCGGTTACAGTTTATTGGGGAGAATCATACATCGAGGTAGAGAGGAATATCCTAATGCTACCGAAATCTTGAAAAGTAAGGGGAAGGTGCAGGGATAAACAAACAACTGAAGGGTGTGCAAAAATGGGATTGAAGAAACTTAAGCATATGAAGTATGATCAGACAATAAACCAAACCGTGGCAATTTGGCTCACCTAATGGCTTATTGGGCAATGGTAAATTTGAAAATTATCAACGTAAAAATTTATACCCACAAAATTCCTCCAGAAAAAAAAATAGAGATGAAGATAAGACGGTGTAATCTTTTATACGTTCACAGTCCTATGAAAGTTGTGATATCCACCCAAAACGAAAATTGGTATAAAAAGCCGCCAAGTTTCCAAAAAAGAATCAGCCTTGGAAGGTAGTGATATCATTCACCCAGGGAAAGGCCGCCAAGGTTAATCCTATTAGCCAAGTTAATCGCACAGAATAATGCTTAGGACCGTTAAGGAAAACTCGAAGATTGCTACCGCGAGTAACAGTGTTCTAGTTTTCATTTCTATTAGTCGGTGCGATTAACTTGGCTAATAGGATTAACCTTGGCGGCCTTTCCCTGGTTGAATGATGTCACTTCCTTCAAAGACCGATCCTGTTTGGAAACTTTGCGCCTGTTTATAGCAGTTTTGGTTGCAGTTAGACAGTGTACTACCATATCATATTAAAGCCACCGACAAAACACGAAAAAAAAAAGCGTCATCCAGTCAGACTTCATATTTCTCAGAACTTGTCTGGATTAAAATCTCAACCAGTGTTAATTACGTTCACGGTGTTGGTTGCTTAAGACAATAGAATACGTGTAGATGGTTGCATTGCGTGCTGGAGCTGACGTTCAGCAGAGCTCTAAGAAAACTAATTTTTTTTAGTCAGTAAACTAATTGCCAGAAATTAAAATACGAGTTACGACATACGAGAACACAGAAAATAACAAGCTCCATAAATATTTCTCTTTCAATTTGCAAAAATGAAATATCTCTCTTTTAATTTGAGGTGTCTTATCAATCCCTTCTATGACGCCACGACAATGAGGGCGGCTGATAAGACTCCGGCAGACGGAACAATGGAACACAACTGCGGCTGTCTCTCGATAGTGTGGAAGTCATGAGACTTGGTAGGGGAATGTGTTTCGTCTAGGGCCGTAGGAAGGGCAGCACGGCGCCCGCCTAGGGCACCACCTTCTTAGGGGCGCTGCGCCTAATTCCTGCCAATCGTCTAACTCTCGAAGTGGGTGGCAAACACAAACATATTTTTTTAACGAATGGCGTTGCACATAAGTTCTCAACGCTGTAAGAAGAGACTAAGTTTAGTGCTTCTTTCACAGTTTCCGGATGGTGTGTTAACCGATTATTAGTTTTTTCTTTACTAATCAGGAAACCGAAAACTGAAATAAAAAAAAAGTTTATAAAGAGGCATTTCACTTTCTTCTTAAGGAGATGTTAGCAATCGAAAAATTCGAAAATTGGAAGAAAAGAAAGATTTTTTTTATTCCGGTTGAATAACTATTTTGAAATGCTTATTTTCAGTTTGTTATGGCTAAATAGTTTACTTTTATCTCTTAATATCCTAATTGAGGTCGACAAGCCAAAATTATCATGAACTCGAGTTTGTTCGATTAAAAAACTTTTTTTTTTTTATTCGTGCATTGTCTTCAACCACTTTAATTGCTTAGTACAGGTTTCTCACAATTACTAGGACTATTTAGTATTTAGTCATGTAACCTTCGATATAATATTCGTGAATTTTTTCTCGAAATTAGGGGACGCCGCTCAGTTGGTTCGCCTTGGGTGCCAAGGGAGCCAGCTATGGCCCTGCTCGTCCCCCCCCCTCGAATACTTCTAGACTATCCACGGATCCGTGCGAGTCCTGTGAGTGGGGCTATTCTCAAAAAAGGCTTCCGGTGAACAAATCAAATGAGCTCGTAGTCAACAACTTCGAAGAAACAATGACAACTGTGGACAACTTTTCAGTAGCGCAATACATTTTGAGGCTGCTAGGTGGTGCGAAATTGTTGTAACCCTGCCACGCAGCACGTAAGACGGCTCCCCCCTCCCCACCTCACCGTTTCCCCGCCCCCTTTAAGAAATGTAGGGATTGGGAGACGAGACGACGGAGTCCTACAATCTTATCAATGTTTTTTACTCATTGCTGTGCAGGGACGACAGTTAAAGGTGGAGGGGGGGGGGAACAAGCAAATCTCCCCACCCATCAGAATATAAAATCAAATAGCAGGCATCTGATAAAAAAGTGCTCCATTACTAGCAAAGTTACTTAAGCATCCACTGCAAATGTGGTAGAACAGTAATCTACCTTTATGCACTTACTTTCGTTCATGTGACCTGGATTCGAATCAGCGAACTATCCCGTCCCGTTACCGATATGACCAGTGGACAAGCGGCCATCTCGGTAAAAGCGGTATGGTGGTGATCTGGTGACAGATTGGATTGCTGGTTCGATTACGGGTCACGTCACTTGAATGAAGCGTAAGTGCATAAAGGTGGCTTACTCTATTACGTTACTTCTAGCGTAGGATTTTCGCTAATGGCTTGTTTCCAACTTACTTTTGACTAAAACAAAGTTTGTAAGGTTTAAAAAAAAGACTTAGAAAATGTTTCACTCCTGACGGTGACGAAAAAACCACAATGGCATCTAATGGTACATGATTTAATTTTCGACAAGATAATAAAATTTTTTGTCTTGATCGCCTAAACAGACATAACACGGATGAGAACAATGAAACAGATACGTTAAAAGACCCTAAGCTCCAAAATACTTACAATACATAATTAAAAACACTTAAAAAACCCACGGCTGGCTGGGCACATCACCCACGAACCGCCATGTTGGATGTTGACAAATTGGCCACTGATCTCATTGAATGTTTGCTGGTAAATTTTTACAGAATTCATGCCATTTTTCCATATTACTAAAATTCCTAATTGTGTTCATAACCCTTTTCTGATTTACTGTGATAGTGTATGCTTCTAACTGGATCCGAATTTTATCTATTGGTTCACGATAAACAACTGTATAGTGCCACTGACATCTATACAATGTGGTTTGTATTTTCCGAATGTTTAGTTACTGCGTATGATGTGTTGTGTTTTGCTATTGCACCCGCATGATCTAATTTTCTCACTCCTAATGCTCTGGCGCATTGCCCTACATAAATGTATGGGCATTGGTGACATTTTATGCAATACACAACGCTTTTGAGGGAGTCAACTTTCTGGTTTAAAATTGAATCTGCTAAATTCAGGCACGTGGGTACGAAATGTTCTCTGTTGCTGAGGCTCTCTGATTGGGGTTCACCACCAATTTCACTGAGGGGGGGAGGTCTAATGATGCTTGCTATAGTATTGATTGGTCTAGAGACCACCCTGACACCGTGTTGGCCAAATATTCTTTGGAAATATTGAAATAAACCTGGTATGTAAGGCAATAATGTCCAGTCGAGAGGTGGGGGGGGGGGGACATTCTTCGCAGACTTGTGTTGGGCGTTGATGAGGTTCGTTCCTAGGGCTGTCAATTGTTCTAAATTGTTGGTGGACTTAAGAATTTCAGCTTTAACCACTTTAGTTGGGTACCCATTGATGAAGTATTTATGCAGTATTCGGCGGATTTCAACCTCTTTTTTTGTTCCACTCTGGAGCAGTGTTCTAGGGAACGCTTAATCTCACCTCGAAGAATGCCTTTCAGCACTGTTGGAGGGTGATGTGCCCAGCCAGCCGTGGGTTTTTAAACTGTTTTTAATTATGTATTGTAAGTATTTTGGAGCTTAGGGTCTTTTAACGTATCTGTTTCATTGTTCTCATCCGTGTTATGTCTGTTTAGGTGATCATGACAAAAAATTTTATTATTTTGTCGAAAATTAAATCATGTACCATTAGATGCCATTGTGGTTTTTTCGTCACCGTCAGGAGTGAAACATTTTCTAAGTCTTAACCCTTCAACCACAAAATAATTGGATTCTTAAAAAAAAGGTTCGTAAGGCTCAACATTTAAGCTAATCTTCAAAAGAGGATTAAAGTTGCTTTTCTTGGCTCAGAGATCTTTCAAAATTAGATTTTAAAAACCTAATATCGTAAGTCCATTATTTGTGTCCGGATCCTCAATTGTGTTTTGTCAATCATGAATTAGTTGCAGCCGGTCTCTAGTTGTAGCCGGGTCTCTGATTGTAGCCGGGTCAAAATGGCTCAATTTTTTTTTAAATCTATAAAAGATCATGTCCGTCACATGTCAGATACGTGTTCTACACGTACTGGTACCGTAAATTTCTTTTCTAAATGTTGCAGTAGCCGATAACCAGTTGTAGCTGGTCGCTAATTTGGAGCCGGGTCAAAATGGATCGATTTTTGACCAACAGACCGAACTACAAATAGTGGATCTACGATAATTTTTTTTTTAATGTACACACAAAAATGTATATCGTCACATTATTATGCACAATATTCTTTTCTTCATCGTCTTTATTTTATATTTAACTTTCCTTTCCAGAGACGCCACCTTTAACCGTTGGCCTTTAACCTTTAACCTTTAACCGTTGGCTCCTTGCAAAACATCCAGAAGGCTGTTAAAAAAAAAAGAGTTAGGCAGATGAAAGTAGTAAATCACCACACAATGATGACTCAATCTCGGTCTTTGACAAAACGTCGTTTCCATACACTCGCGTTGTGTAGTGCGTTGTTAGAAGCAAACTTGGAAGAAGAAAAAAATAATAATAATAAACGAGAGGTGTCCTTGGTTATCCATCACATCCCAGACGCAAATTCCTGAGCTGCATTCTTAAGGCCAAGCATATTCATGCATGTCACATAATCCGAGTTGATGACCCTGTCTGTGGCACGTCTTGTACCGTACTTTTTAGGTTTGGCCTCACCGCAGTTTTGCCGTAAAAGGCCTAACCAATGTCAAAAACGTTTAAAAACTATACGCGAAGCCACGGGCGACACCATACGACACCACCCTTACCGTGAAGTGTAACGGCAGCTCAACTTGAGGAGTGGGGACAAGATTGTCTATCCCCTTTTAGGGGATAATTTAAATGATCTTGTAATTACCAAGTATGTGATTACCCTTTGTAGAGATTTGTCACCTGATTAAACACCCACACCTGAATTCAAATGTGATAAGTCAACTGAAGGCACAGTTCCATAATTTGAGTTGAGCTTAAGCCCAGCCAATTAATTTCAACCCCCGCTGTCAATTTTAAACTCTTATCAACACGTGTTAGTTGCAGGCCGTTAGATAATTGAACCAATTAAGTTTACTATATGGGGATTGTCGCGCTCCCAGTCCAACCTATGCCACCAGAAGGCCAGAGGGACAAGTTTGCTAAACCATGCGTAATGGCTGTTTGCCGTGACGTCACCATGAGTTAGCCAATGACGAACGAGAACAACGGCTGTTTCGCTGTCTGATTGGACTAGTCCAGTCACGTGATATGCACGTCACAGCAAACAGCCATTGCGCCTGGTATAGGTAATTCTAATCGGAAAATTCCTTTTGGAATTTTCAACTCACTCCGGACGTTTTAAGATGGAATGGCTAAAATTCCTGGGATAAGTTGGTTTTAGGTGGCAGCCCGCACAATCTGTCGAATTGTACTGGCGCTTAAATTTGTAAACTTAATTTTTGCAACCTGTTCACCTTACATCCATGCGACTGTAAGGGTTTGAACTGTTAAATGCTAATATGAGAATGTTGACCTTACATTCTTTTGGAATGTACGAACTTGTGCGTTCTAGAATTGCGTGCTAGATTTAGGTTTGTGTTTTGATCATGTTTACATTCTCCTTCCACGTGATAACGGCTCCGATCTGAGGGACGAAACGTTGCGAATTTAACTCGCATGCACGTTAATGGCTTTATTTACTCAATTAATTTGCTCAATTTATGTTTATAAAACCTTTACTCGGACGAGCAGAAACCATTCCTCTTCTATGAAAAAGCATTTTAACAGCAAGTTCGACCCAGAATCCAGTACAAAAAAATAATAATGGAAGGTCTGGGGGTCGTGCTGGGTGACGCCGCCTCAATCCAGATCACGCTGAATGAGGCATTAACCGCTGGCTAAAGGTTCTGTCGTTGTGGATAATTAAAATTAAAGGGGTACTCGGTTAAATATTGAAAACGCTGTTTTCTTTCTACCTCTTCCATAAAAAAAATGGCAAAGCTGGCGGCCGAAAGGTTTGGACGTTGTTGTACAAAGGCGTATTTCTTTATTTCCGGTGGATATGTAAGTGAGGCAGGTGCCACTTATACTTAATTGTAGTCAGCAGAAGACATTACGCCTAAGAAATTTCTGGAAATTGCAGGCCCTGAGTAGGGTCTTGAAGTGCTCGAGCCGAGACAACTTTCTGGAAAAGGTAATTCCAGGCCCAGTGGCGTGACAAAGTCTCTCTGGGCACATAGGCAAAATTTATGGTTGAGCTCTCCCCCATTTATTGTTTTGCCCCCCCCCCCAAAAAAAAACTTTGACACTTTCGACTGTCTTGGTCCAAATGATACACATACTGTACATTGTTTGGTTAACTTTTCTGGAACAACCAACAACTTTTCAGCCCCCCAAAAATTACTTCGTAATGCAAACAAACAACAATGTTCGAAATAATTTATGAAAAAAACATGTCTATGTGGTATATTTTAGCCTAGTTAACTGTCGAATTATTATAAGCTTTGCTTAGTAGCTACATTATTACACTTGTTAAATGGGTATTTGGACGTGCTTATAACATATTGCACTTTGAACATGAAATTTACATTCCGTAGTTAGTTCACTACTTCAGGCTCTTAAGGCGATACGTTCGGTAGGCCTATGCTTTTCTTAATATCAATGATGTTGCCTACGTCCATATTTCGACGCCTGGCGGGCCCCAAGTTGCAGGAGCCCGTAAGCAATGCTTACCTAGCCTATGTGTACGTTACGCCACTGTCCAGGCCGATGTAACCCGAAACGAGGAGTATTGTAGCCAGTGTGCGCAAATATACATGGGATACACGCCCTCCACAACAAATGCATGAGAGAAAGCCAACCGTCCCAATGTCAGTGACGGCGCTGCGGGGCAGCAGCAGCAGCAAGTATCTCCCCCCCCCCCCCCCGAGTTCTGGTTTAATCTCCCAAAAATTTCAGAGTTCAGACAAAATCGCAAACCAAAACGGTATTCATGCTGCACGTTAAAAAAATAACAGTAACGAGCTTGTGGGATTTTATTCTTATTGAATAGTTGAAACTATTCAAATATTTCTGTATTGCTTTTTAAAATCTCCTCTGCCCTCTCCCCCCTCCTCCCTCCCACACGGTTTTATCCCTTACACGACACATAATTTACTCGATGTTGGCCTATTCGTACAAGCATTTTTTGATGAGTAAATTAATTGATAAACCTTCGAATTACTGTTAATTTACTGAAAGCTGATGGAAATGTGTGGCCCCCCCCCCCCCCCCCCTGAAAAATGTTTCTAGTGTCGCTACGCCCAATTTTGCAAGCGATGTAACAAACACCAGCCATGGGCTTCAGCTAGCTAATTAATTAATTAATTCAATCATTACACATGTTCACCTTTTTTTCCTAATCGCTATAGGCTGCACTACAATTGCATCCATAAAATAAATGCTGGAAACAGATGACCAATTTTGTATACTTTAGTTTTACGGAAATTTTTCACAAAGTGTGTGACTTTAGGTGTGCAGCAACGCTTTGAATATACAGCATGTCATTTGCATTTATTTGGTAGTTTTGCCCCTGCAGACAGACAGAGAGACAGACAGACAAGACACAGAGGTAATCATTGGCTTCTCGCCTTGACTTTGGCCGAGATGAAAGATAGATAAGATAGTCGACGACACCATATTAAAATACGGTAAAGGCGTGCGGATAACTGGCCGTCACTCGATGAATTGTCCTTATCTCCGCTCCCATCTCTTTCGCATCAAGGTAATAAAATATAGCATAGCCTCGTGTCCCAAGCTTAAAGAGTGAGAGATGGGGCCCGAGGCTAATGCCGAACGTGACGTGCCTACCTCTAACAACCCGACTAGACGGCGGTATCGAGGGTACGCAACGCTTAATGTATAGTCGGAGAGGGAAGTTTGTTTTGAATAAATTAAATGAATAAAAGTATAAAACAGTGAACGTACGCAACTCTCTCGAATGTCAATCCAGCGGCAGTCGTCGTTTTTCCGATGTCTTTAGTAAGCACTCGCCATTACGTAGTTTTTGCTCGCCATATAGGCGAGTAAAAACTTTCACGATGCAATTTTTTTTTTATATTTGGAGGCCTGGAGCGGAGCTACGCTGTGATCACACTCCAATCATCCAATATAAACGTACATGGCGCGTCATGCGAAAACCATTAGGCACTATCCAAACCACACTTTGTGTACAAATATGTTAGAGGCAACAATGCGGTAAGACTTTCGCTTTATTGCCATCGTAACATCGCCACTCAAGTAAACTGCGAAAGTTTTACCGCAGTTGCTGAACGTCATCGTCTTACTGATACTTGTCGCAAATGTAAAAAAAAAAAAGTGCTGATATAACTGATCCCAGCAACCAATCCTGAAAACCATTGTTGCGATCCTTCATTGATCCATTGTTACAAGAGTGCTGAGAAGGAGAAAGCGGTTGAGAGGGGCAATTCCCTTAACAACTCCACACCCCCCCCCCCGCAATCTACATTATAATCCTGGACGCAGGCTAAAAGGGAAGGCTAAAGCAAAAGGGAAGGCTAAAAGGAAAACCACTTCTCCCCTCCTCACTCCCGCATTGAAAATGCACTCTCCCACTCTACCTGCATGCAAACAGGAGGCAGGCATGAGTGGTCGATCAACTCAATAAAGGTTCAATCTGACAAGTCGTCGGGCCGAACAATCACTTCTCCCCTTCTCGCGCCCACATTGCAAATGCGCTCTCCCATTCTACCTGCATTGAAAGAGGAGGCAGGCATGAGTAGGCGATCAATCCTACAAATCGTCGGGAACAGTGCCGGGAAAATGTCCCGAGAAATGCGTCCGTAAACTTAATTCATGACCGGCCCCGTGCCTAGCACGGTCTTCCTCTAGTTTTTTTTTATATTTTGTTAGTACAATTTTAGCACAGAATGAAATGCTAGTATTAGCATCAAAAATTTGATGTGGAAGCCTATACAGCTCGAGTCCTGAGTCCCAGAGTACACAAGCGCTACAAGATGGGCAAAAAGCAAGTCCCAAGCACACCGCAAGCTTTGTGAGGCAAGGGCCCCGGGTACCCTGAACAAAGCGAGCAACAACAACCCGGTGGTCATCATCCTCTTCTCATACCAACCGAATGCCGGTTCGAATCCGGCTACTGACCCTAGAGTTAAAGACGTTCCCTGTAAGTTCCGGTCTCAGGTGGGCCGGCTACTTGTCTTTACGCCACAGACTACTTCCGAAGATGCCTACACCGGACGCCACGAGTCTCTGCCGTGACGTGCGTATCACGTGATTCGTCTAGTCCACTCAGAAGCCAAACAGCCTCTGTTCTCGTTTGTCATTGGCTAATGCGTGGTGACGTCACAGCAGAAAACCGTGGTGCGTGGTTTAGTGGATTTCATAATACGCTGCTCATCCTCGCAAAGTGCCAGGTACTGTATCATTTTAACGAGTCGTAGTCCGCGAGCAGCTAAATGCTCATAACTGTCGAAAGGTCGTCGGGACACGGTCCGGTCGTGTTGGACGCTCTAGTTTTATAAGTTCATGTCTCGGATCGTTGACACAGGTCAGAGGTGAACTTAAATTTAAATGTCGGCAAGAATATTAATCATAATTAAGAGAGTTACGTGTAGACGTTGCGCCAATCGTAAAACCGAGCGACTGATGACACGTTTTGAATGGCTAACAACCTTTTGCGGTAGCGTCGTTGAATTTCGAAAGCGAAACTAACTGACGGCGCTTCATTAAGATGACGAATGGCCTGGAACTGTTGAAAGCTTCTGAAAGAGGTAGCAGTTTTTTTTTTTTTTAATCTCCCTTGCTGTTCTTCTGTAGAATAGAGGAACCATTTCCTCCATCCATTTTCTTTTGGGCAAAAACATTTTGCATATTATTAATCTTTTTCCTTTTTTTTTTATGACAGGCATTGCGCCTGGGGGTAAACCAACTACACACTAAACTGCACCGCCCGCAGCAATTTCGCTGGAAAATCCTAGCAGGGAGTCCAAAATGCAATAAAAACTTTTAGAATTATTATAGGTGTAAAAATTCACATGTCCTATTAAGTTCCGGCGGCAGGCTGATGTAGTAGAGTTGTTAAATTTTTGCCTTATTATAAATGCCAGTTTTGCTGTTGTTGTCGCTGTAGAAATTGGGGTCGCGGTTAATTTATGCAATAAACTTACCTCGTTATGGAGGTTGAAATTCTTAAAATAGCACAATTGAGGTAAATTTGACGCTTAATCTTTTTTAAACAAAATTTAAACCGAGAAAAAAGACGACAAATAAAAATGTTAAGTGTGCCGTAAAAAAAAACAGGGTTATATGATGAAGTTTCACTTTACTTGCTAAAATCTACACGGATAAAATTGGATGATTTTTAATGTAAATAAGCAAATGTACAATAAGAAAAAAAATTCTTACTGGCGAAATGATTTTCCAAGTCGCTTTTGAACTCCATTATTGACTGTTTTCGTTGCTAGCCGGCAGAGCTAACACCGGCGCCATGTTGGAATTGCAAATGATTTCTAGCTTCTAGCTGCGAGTATGCGAAGGCGAGTCGTTGCGCAAATGCGGCCTTAGTCTACTTAACAAGAAGCGTCGTGCTACACAACCGCGCCCCAGTCAGAGTTGGGACACCAGAAGGAAATTTCTAGCATCTTTTACATGCTACGATCGACACTAGCACGAAGCATCAAAGGGGTCTTCTCTTCCCGAAATTGCTTGCGTGGTTCGAACCCGGGACCTCTGGCATAAGATATTATCGTGCTAACCATCAGGCTAACTTGCCCCATGCAAAACCGACACTATCCCAGGAAATACAGAGAAGCACTATACAGCAGTGCTTAACGCGAAAAGCACGTATTAACGTCATCAAAACTCCATTTTTCTTCCTGCTCCACCCAGCTAAAAAGAAACGCCGGACGGTAGCATCTTTTCCTCCACACAATCCTTTTATCCTCCTTCGTTTCCTGATATTTACCTCCAACCTCCACTCCCTCTTCTATCGGTATATAAACCATTCGCCGAATCCCGTTTCACCGAATAACTTTTTTTTTAATTACGTGCCTCGCTCGCACTGCCGCGCTCACTGCGGCTAAAAATATAACAACAAAAACCGCAACGAATCACAAATTCCTTCCTTTTGGGGATGTATCTTTTAACTTCTAGAACGTTACATTTTTCAAAGAATATTTTGATTCGGTGAAACAGGATGCGACGAAATTAGAATTCCCCTTTTCCAGAATTTTAATCAGGGCTTAAAGTGGCACTATCACCGCTTGAAAACCGTTCCAACATATCCTGGCGCCATCTAGTGGCAGTAATACTGTTAAACTTTAACTTTACAACTGCTCCCAGGTGCACAAACCAAATTTCGCACAATAATTATGGAGATCGTGGCTTGTTTGTTTTGTTAAAACAAATGGCATTGTGTATTCCTTCGCTTGATGCAAGCAAGTGCTAGATAGTACAACATAGCGCTAGATTTTACCAGATTCTGTAGACTTTCAATCGGTGACAGTGCCTCTTTAAATTTCGGTGAAACGGGTACAACTTCTTCTATCGCCCCACAGCAATACATCGTATCTGGGGCTTCGTAGCAGGCTACAAAACAATGTGAAAAAAAGTATATTAACACAGTTTGTTGCATCAGCCTACTTCAACCAGCCAATATCAGTGCTGTAAAAGGGCTCACCTTTTCGCCGTAGGTTTACCAACACGCATAACAAGGGAGGGAAAAAAATAAAACCCAAATACCGTGAGAAATATGGCTTGTCAGGAATGTGTCCTGAGGCACTCATGATCCACTAAAGATGTCTACGTCAAAGTATTAAAAAGAAGAAAGATAAGCATCTGGTAGACCACGGTCGACCACGCATCTGTGGTTCACGCTTAAAGAACCAACCACCTCGAGTAAACCATCTCAAACCCTAACATCATTGTTTAGGACTTAGCGGCCACCCTGGCATATACAGTAACAAACCAGTACTTCCTACCCCGTATATCATCCGGCAAGATATTTTTATGTCTTTTACCTGTTCTCACTCAACGGTTTGCTGCGAGCCAATAAGGACCACGTGATTAATACTGAGTTTTTAGCGCTGCTGGCTTCGCGCAGCGCCATTACTAGCTAAGTTATGAGACACTTCTTGATCTTAGAAGCCTTCGGATGCTGAGAAAAACCTTGATTGGGGCAGGGTTGGCAAGGGGAGGATCATCAGCATGCGTTGCTCATCTCGCGCCGCGTGCACACCTTGGCGCTGGTCGGTGGCCGAAGCACGCGCCTCTCTGGGGCAGCTAGCCTTGACTGACCTTCCCCGCCCCCTTAACCCACACCTTCATGCCCGAGCGTATATAATCATAGATGGCCGGCCATCAGACCCGATCGTGTGGGGGGTTCCTCCGTCTTCCCCAGGAGGTCTGAGTCTTGCATCTGACAGCCAACATGGCACCCGCTGATGAGAATCGCCAACCGAAATGTTCTTATCAGTGGGAATGGTGTAAGAGACTGATCGCAATTTTCTATCCATCGTGACGTAGAGAGAAATTCTCAGGCTCTTTCAATTGACCCAAATTCAGATTTTGTTTCCGTTTTCTTTTGTGGATTTAGCGACTTACGGCGCGTTGGCGCAACGACTCGTCTTTGCATTCTCGCAGCTAGAATTTAATTGCGATGACAAATGTGACGTTGCCGTGGTAACAACGCCACATGGATTATAGTGTCCGCGGCCTATCTTGAGTTCGCCCCAGAACGACACGGATAATCAATTGTATGTTTTTGGTAGCAGAGTGCCTTGTTGATATCCAAGATGGTTACAAAAACAATGGCGGCCGTCGATTAATGCCGCCCCATCCAGGAAAACGTAGCCGCTCATACAATACCTGCAGGACTCAAGTTAAGCTGCGTACACAATAGCCATATTCGACATCGTTTGAATAAATAAATACTTGCAGTCTTATAAGATAAAGAATTCTTCCTGACGAAACGATTTTCCAAGTCGCTTCGGAACTCACATTGTGAACTGTTTTCGTAGCGAACCGGTGCAGCTAAAACCGCCGCAATGTTGGAATGTTAGATGATTTCTTGCATCTATTTGCGAGAATGCAGAGGCGAGTCGTTGCGTAAACGTGCCTGTTTTAAATTTAAAGGTCGGTATTCACCAACAGAAAGCCTCAAGAATCTATCATGTACTAGTGGACGTGATATCGTTAACTTTTGCAGTTTGCTCTCATATAAACCCAGAGACAGATCGGATGTCACTCAATAATTAGAGAGGCTTAGGTTAGGTTTTAAACTGGACGGAAACCCAAATGGACTTGAGAAGGGTACAATAAATATGGATGCAAACCTATTTACGTAGCATTTTGGAGTAAAATGTCAGACTGCCTGAGCGGAGAATTCAACCCACGACTGTTGAAACTAAATGTGAGGTCTTGTCAAGCCAAAGGCCGAGTCAGTATTGCTATCGTAGGACCTCGTCACTTGGTTTCAAAGGTCGTGGGTTCAATTCCCCGCTCAGGCAGTCTGACATTTAAGTGCAAAATGCAACGTAAATTGGTCTGCATCCCTTATTTATTTAGGTTAGGCATTTATTTTTTGTTATATATCTTCATTAGTTTCTAACAGCAACTAACCAATGGGAAGCCAGCAAACGGCAGCCACCAGCCAATCACGCTTCCTTAATACTAATACCACGAGCACTCGGTATTTTATCAGATAAAACTGTCAGCTTAGTCCCTCCACTGTTGTTTTTGTGATCGAATCGTCTGGTTTCCTGGGGTTAAGAAGATTTATCGATAACAAATAATACACCCTCACGACATTTCTACTGAGAAACAATTCTTAGTGCATTCCGTCACTTACTGCAGGCAAATGCTAGATTTTATTTTACTTATTTCCGTTTTGAGGACAGCAGTTAGGTTTCACGTGGCCTAAACATTTCAGCAATATTGTGCTATCTGCAACCATACAGGAAACCTTATTCGTGTTCCTTTGCTGTTTTGTGTTAGGTTCACTAAACATTCAACGAGTGCGTTTTTAACTTCCCGCTGTTAAAAAGTAATTGATGTTTAGATTATTTTTTTCAAATTGGTTTGCGTGTGTCTTCGTCGTTGTGGAGAAGTCCACCGAACTAGCCTTGTTTGGCGGTGGGAAAAAGCAACAATTCTTCACTTGTGCTGTTGTTGTGCTGCGTACTCAAGGCTTTCATTGTTGTAAGCCAAATATATTGTGCCATAATGGCCTTTTGTGGAGCATATGGAAAAGGAGTATAGTGATCATAAGTTATTTATTTGTAACTTGTTCTTGAATTTGTTTGTTCTATTATTTATTATTTTAGGCTGTGTCAGTTTACTGTCATTGTTTCTCTGTATCAATTTTGGCGAGCTGGCTGTCTGGCTATTCGTACGTAGTTTTAGTGTTAGTTAAGAGGCAGAGCGCATGGTTTTGGGCCGCTTATGCTCTCAGTAAATCTATCCATTGTTCATCGTGATTCCTAAAAGCAAAACAGCAAAAACAAAATGCTGTAACTCTGCCCTTAAAATAGTATTGAGCTTGATTGGTAACTCTGAATTTACGCTTCCCCTAACCACCAAATCAGCAAAAGGCACGTTCCAGGGTGCAGCTACCTGCAACTATACCTGCAAATTTTCAACTTTATTCACCGCATGGAAGAATTTATTTTCGGGAAACTAGTAGTAGTTAGTAGCTACTTATTAGGCAAAATCAACACCTTTTTTTTTCAACAACAAAAATTAAGCTGTGTCACTAATAGTGACTTTTATGTTGTCAAACGAAGTTTTAGCCTTTTCTGTCGCATTGTTACTTAGTTCCTCAGATGCCTGAAAGCAGCCAAACTACCTTAGCTGTAAGCGACTTAAGTGTCTAGTGGCCGCCTTGCTCATACATGTAATTTATCTGGATAGGATGAACGTTAATGTTAGCATTGAATCTTGACGGGCGACACACTAGCGTGTGTCTTAATCTTGACTTCTCACAAGACTTCTATTTATCGCAGGCTGTTTACATCCGTAGCCCTTTGCCTCGTGATTTATTCTTTATTACCAGTCTTTCATCAGCCAGCCAAGGCGGCAAAACAACGATCAGTGCCCCAGAAACTAAAACAACCTCACGTCCAAAACGAGTTCGTTTAGGGCCATGATCCCACTCCGATAGGTCCACGTAGGTCAAGTATAAATCTCGCTCCCGCTGACTGTAGTAACGTAACTGAAAGCCATGAAATTCATTATTTTCCAGGTCTACCGCATCGGGAAATGCCGGTTTAAAGGACTAGCTCATTTCCAGATATCGGTTGCATTTAATCTTGAAACATGTATTCACATGCTGTCGTGGATAAACTCTTTCTGTATAATTACAAAATCTATTAAAGGACAAGTTCAGGTATACATATATCAAGAGAAAATGGAATTGCAATTTAAATCATACCAAAACCTCAAAATGTTAAAAGGAACCCACTAGCCAATCTTGGTGGTTGTTAGTTACTCTTACGTTATCTCGGTTCGGACTGCAAACTTCATGGCAGCCATTTTGGCTCTGATATATCATTATTTACTACAGCAAAAACTTTGTGGGGCCCCTTGACCTTGTGGGTTTTTGGCACGATATCACTTCTTTTGGTGGCTATCGGATTTTTTAAATTCGTGACTAAGGGTTATACAGTTTTTTTTTTGACCCACTATAACCCTTTGGAAATTAATTTGTGACTCTAAGGATTAAACAATCTAATGAGTCTTGGCCCACTGTAACTCTTTGAGAAGTAAGTCTTGTCTGTAATCGTTACGGTGTTTTTCTTAGCAGACCATAACCCTTATAGAATTAGTTCATGCATAATTCTAGGTTATAATGTTATTCTTTACACCACTTTACAACCCTTTGAGAATCAATTCGTAACTAAGGGTTAAGCAGCATTTTTCTTGGCCCAACACTAAGAATTAATTCGTGACTCAAAGGGTTATAAAATGTTTTTTTTTGAGAATTAGTTCTTGGCTCTAAAGATTATACAGTGTTTAATTAGTTCATAGCTTTTGAAGTAAGCTCCCCATGTATGTCAAACCATAAAAGGCACCTGTTGAGTGTCGGAGTCAAGTGTGAAGTGAATGTCAAATTTGAATCGGATCGGTTGCATAATTGAGCCAAAATTAGCTACTGTTTTGCTTTATGTTGAAAATTATTTTTCGATTTAGTAACATGGCAAGGCATTCGCAGCAGAGAGCATTACTGGTTATCCTCTCCCGTAAATCTACGAAATATAATAAAATATTCTAAAGCATCAAAAGACAAAATGCCAAACTTCACAAGAAAATTATGTTCTTAAAGTTCCATAACAATATTCTAAGAACAAAGAAAACTAAACCTGCTACAACCGCTCATACACACGTTCTGTCCGAATAGAGTAGAACTAAGCTAACCACCGGGTAGTAAGGGTCTAATGCTTACCAGCCTCTTACAAAATTTTACACCTAGACCCTGACAGTCAAAGCTTGTCCGTGTTCCTTCTAGGTTTTGACTTTTAGACCCTTCCTCTAAACATTTAACGCTCCGTTTTTGTTAATTAATTAATTATTGTTTGACAATTGTTGTAATATTGATCCACCCAAAACCAAAACTGGTAAGAGAAGCCGCCAAGTTTACAAAAAGGGTCAGCCTTTCAAAGTAGTGATATCATTCAACCAGGTAAAGACTGCCAAGGTTAATCCTATTAGCCAAGTTAATCGCAGCTACTAATAGTTCGAAGGTTAAATGAAAACTAGAAGATTGCCACGGTATAATTGTCACCCCTACCGTTTTTGTCTGGAGGTATTTTTGGTAGGAAAAAAAAAAACAGTCCGTCAAATTTAGTCTCATATCATCAAAAAGGTCACGAGCGCACATTTAGTCCGTGTGATTTCATTACATAGATTATTCAAATATTATACCCAAATACTATCTATAAACTTTAATTTCCAGATCTCTAGTGCCACCCCTTCTTGAGTGCACCCGTGGAATGCAGACCACCGCAGCATGTGTGGTTGCGAAAATCGCTCAAGCGAGAGACAGAGACAAAGGGTCGGGAAGCCCAGGTGGTGAAAGAAACGCTCAAAAAACCATTCGACCTTCGGGTGGGGGGAGGGGGGGAGGACGGGGGATACACCTCACTACTCACTTTTTTAACCCAGCTCGTGCGTGGATAAAGGGTAAAGGTTTAAGAAAACCCCGGATGCGGGGCGTCAGTCCCTCTTCAAAGGAGGTAAACCAAGAGTTCTCTGAAATGTCACAACACACAAAAAAAAAACACAATTCGGTGTAATGCAATGCGATACAACAAAGTAACAAAGGGGTCCAGAAACACATCATATAAACAGAGCTAAAAAGAATTTGTCATGCTCCCCTTACCCCTACCCACTTCTCGGTCGGATGAATCAACTCAACCCTTGTGTTAGTTTTGTTTAAGTTTACATCTCCTAAGTTAGGTTTATACAACCTTTTTGTTGGAATTTTGGCACTCTGTGCCGATATTTTGACTACGCCCAGTACCATCTCACTTATTAATATGATTAGAAAACAAAAACGAACTCGTTTGATGCCTAAGCCGGTAAGGTTGAACTGAAAACTGAAAATCCTCCTACAATGACCCATGTGATGATCCAGTGGTAGTATGTTATACGTTTGCTGCTTTGCTTTATGTTGAAAATTATTCTTCGATTTTAGTAACATAGCAAGGCATTCGCAGCAAATGAATACAAATAAACTTTCCTTTACGGTTTCAGATACTGCAGTGTTGCTGTACTGTTTAGTCCACGTGAAACCTTACTGCTGTGGTGAAATGTTTTTACCATTTTCACTTTATCACACGTTAGATCCGCTAATGGTAGATGCATTCTACTTCGCTAAACGACATCGGTGGAAAATGTTTCAAAACTAATCGTTTAGCACAGCTGTGTACGTAAATGGGTTCGTGCGAGTCCTTGAAAACCTGGAAATATCCTGGAAAGTAATAATTAAATTCCTTGCCTGAAAAAGTGCTTGAAAATTTTGAAAAATGATGTAGCCTACCATCAATATAACAACAATATATAGAGACGATGCTCGAGGCATCCACCCACCCAAATTCCCCGGCGGCAGATGTTAAGTGGAAGAAGTACCACCATTATCACAGTTGTTTTTTGCCGCATGAGGGAGGAAACCGGAGTACCCGGAGGAAACCCTCGTGCAACGGGCGGGAAACAACCGGAGAAAAACCCGTACATATACACTTCCCATCGCCAGGATCGAACCTGGGTCTGTACGAAGCCAGAGATGTACACTGGGACCAGGACGCCTATCGAATCTGACGCCACAGTGCGTGCACCCATGCTACCCGTGCATCAGTAGGGTGATGAACGGAAAGTAGACGACGTGACTGAAGAACACTGAAAATTTTAGCAAAGAAAGTAGTAGAGTGTGTACCTTACATTATTCTTCCTTTGATTGGACATGAAAAGTTTTGAAATTTGCACTTTGGCTTTTATTGTATTTACGTGTATATCGGTTGTATACAGCAGTAAGCTATACAAACAGTCTGCATTAAAGACTGGCCTTGTGAGGATACAAGATAAACTAACCCGAGAAAGAAGGAAAAGGCAACTGCCTCGACTGGTACTCGAACTCAGGACTTCCCGCTGCCCAGGCTTGGCGCTCTAACCACTGTGCTACCAGGGAGGATACTGGCTACAGGCTGCAATCAGAGGAAAGTCCTGGGTTCGAGTACCAGTCGGGGCAGCTGTTTTTTCTTTCTTTCTTAGATTAGTGTATCTTGTATACTCACAAGGCCAGTCTTTAAGGCAGATTGTTTGCTTCGTTTACCCATTACCTTGTGATTATTCTTTATTTACAGCAGTAAGGTTTCACGTGGACTAAACAGTACAGCAACAATGCAGCATCTGAAACCTTAAAGGAAATTTTATGTGTTCCTTTTCTGTTTTGACTTCGGATCAGTTAAACTTTACCTTTAAGCATTAAACGAATTCGTTTTTGTTTTCCAATTCGTGCTATTGGCATACCATGCAGTTTATCATAGCTTGTTTTAATGTTTTGTATCTTTATCAATTACGGTTTGCACTAACCAATATGGAAACAAGCCCTTTAATCTTCAGTCTACGTCTTTCAGCTGGCGTTTGCAGATTGGCGTTGTTGAATAATAACAATGTTTAATAGAATGTAAAACAATCAATCTGATCGTTTAAAGCTCCGTAACCCCTGAAACACTTAACCAATTAGAAAAGGCTTTAGGGAAAGGACACATCTACAGAGTAATACCTGTAAAACGAGCTAAGAACCAGCTTTATAGGAAAAATAGTTTGATGTGTAAAGAGCGTAGCAGAAACGTATCTTGCCAAGAAAAAGAACAAGCCCAAAATGCAAAGCCATGATTCGAGCTCAAGTCCAGATCTCCGATGTATCAATTTGGAAATTAATAAAAGTTCGGACAAATGTTCACCAAGTCCAATAAGGATTGTATACAAAATTTGAGTGGAAAATATTGAAAGATAGCGGAGAAATTAAGCATCGACATGTCTGCTTTAATATGGGAGATTGAGATTAAACCTTGCCTCTTTTACTAATACAGCGCAGTGGCCTACAGTGCAATGCAATGAAACAATACGAAACTTCCGATTGGTCCGTCCCCTGACCAGTTTAATTAAGTAGCTAACTACAGAGTGATGGATTCTGGTGGTAAATAGCTTACAGTGTACGATCAGGTAGATAGGGGAGGGGGATGGGGGAGTTATGGACTCTGCTGCTGCTCAGTTCGTTGTTTTTTTTTCATGAATAAAGATCATCCTTGGTCGTATTTAAGATGATGACCTACTTGTGTTTCGGTTTTCGGTTACAAATAAATAAATAAATGAAAATTAGCTGGAAATTTACGACAGGTCTGAAATGAACCACAAGAACGATTGGCATGACATCCCGTAAAGTGCTACGGAAGTAGACGATTAGTTTCGAGTAGGCTCAGTCTTAATTCACTTCTTACTGCATAACTAGGGGACTATGCACATAGCATTACGTATTAGGCATCAGACCAGCGTTGGCAACTTGTTCTGACGCGGAAGATCAACCTTTCAGTTCAACCCTCAAACACCAGCTGAGGAAGCCTCGTTTTATGCTCCTTGGAGCCGAGGGTTCCCGCCAAAGATTTACGTCACGTGACTGGCTGACTGCAGCGATCAGGTTCCAACTGGTTGAGCTCAGAAAAGGCGCCGTTAAAATATTGAGTGTTTCTTTCTGATGAAACAAGCCACATTTCGATATCGTTGTAGACAGTATCGTTGAAATCAAGGTTCTAGATGCTGCAACGTATCATTCGGTGAATGGGCACCTTTAAAGGTACATTCCTTCCAACACCATTTTTCTCGATCTTCCACATCAAGTACGGCCCTAAAGTTCTATTTACTTACCGTTAGTCAATCCCTTGCAAAAAATCCGTTTAAAAATGTGGCGTGGAGATTTTCTGTTGAATATTGGAAACTACTTTAAAATACCATCTTGCGAATATATGATCCTTTGCGCGCTTAATAAATAATAATGACGTTTCATCTGTGTGTGTGTGTGCATGTGCTAATGAGATAAAAAATCTAAAAGACTAATGCGGTAAAAGTTAAAATTATTTATGCCAATAGATCGCCGAAGAAAAATTATAAGATACTAGCCTAAAACATTATAAAGTGTGATGTTGAAATACGAAAATCTTTCCGGTTTACCACGACACAATTTTTGCGTTCATGCTGATTCGTCCACTACGCCCAAGGCCAACTGAGATAGTAGATGCGTTCCTTGCTGCGAGGAACGCAGCTACTATCTCAGTTGGCCTTGTATTATGACGCCGAATTTCGCGAAATGGTGCTATGGTAACATGCGCGGATGGCGATCTGCGCGTGGCTGTTATAAAGCAGGTGGATGTACCTTTAAGTAGCAAAATTTTAGAATGTCTCTACCCTTTTATATTATTCCAATAAAGTAAAACAAGTCAGCCGACCCCACAGGTTCATAAGAGCGTAATTGAATAACGCGAGCCACAGGGCCTTCCGTTGTCCATCCCACGCAGTCGGCGGCGTTTCTTTGAAGAGACAGCGGGCGGACCCAACGGACTACCACCAGCGGGTAAAAGGGTGGATCCCGTAGCAGGATGACAGCTACGCCACCGTTGTTTGGGGAGGAAACTTTTAGCGACAATTTATTAGCTCTATCTACTCTTGCGAGTGGTAGCTGGATTGTCTGCTTTTGTTAGCATTTTATTTGGCTCCAAGAAAGGATTATGTTATGATACGGTACCACGCAACGGCTCCCTGCAGGGCACACTTCGATTGGACTCGGTGGGCACGTGGCTTAACTGATTGGTAATGGGACCGTGAAACGAATGGCTATTGGTAGACCTACTTGATTACGTAGCTGAGGAAACATTTACCTTTCATCAAGGGCGATGATCTTTGACATCACTCATAACAGGCGACTTTTGGGTAGCGCTGCCAACCACCTTAATGAGGGATTCCCGGAGAACCCGAGCAGTGTAAGCAAGTACAGCCCAGTGGTCGGCTAACAGCCATACAGACGCTGGATCGAAATCTTCGATCGACTAATTCCAGATCAATTCCAATTTCAATTCATGAGTAGGATTCAGTTCCAACCAAGTCATTGCCATGTTTCAGTGCAATTCAATCATTGCTATATTCTTTGCCATATTCATATTAACAAATCAATTTTAATTCATTGACTTGCTGTTGATCAGTAGCGTACACAGACATCCGAGAGGGCAGGGGCAACCTTTTGTAAACGGGCACGGTGAGTTTTCAGGGGCCTTTTTTTTTTTTTTTAGTTCGTTTCTCTCTTTTTGTACCATTTTTGGCCCCTTTCTTGGGTTTCCTGGGTTTCTTTTTCCCCTTTTTAGGGCTCTAGGCCCTTTCTCCTCACTACGGCCAGTGCATAAAAGCAAAATAGGCATGTTTTTTTTTTCAAAAAAAGCAAAAAAAAAAAAGGGTGGCAGCAACGCCTCTCAGCCACCTCCCCCTCCCCCCGTGCACGCCACTGCTGTTGATCCAATCTTAGTTCCAGTCAATTCCAGGTTGATTAAGGAAATATTTTGACCAGTTCCATTCAATTCTACCCAGTTCAACCTGTCGAGCGTAATTGAGGTTAAATTCTGGCAAACTTTAAAGACATTACGAAAATTTTAGATTTCGGTTAATTTTACAGCTGAAATAGGCCAAATCAGCTTAAATCGGGTCATTTTTAAGTCAAATAAAAATCAAATCAAATTCAGGCAATGCCTTTACAATGGCAAAGTAAGGACAACCTAAGCGGAATATGGACTGAATTGATGAGCGTCAAGTCAAGTCCTACCAAGTCATTCTAGAATTTCGGTAGCTACCTACCCAAGTCAAGTTCAAATTAAGTCAAGCGGAATTGAAGATTAATAAAATCAATTCCATCAAATTCAACTGGCCAGTGTTGAATCAATTCCATCAAATCCACAAAGGTGGAATTAAATCAATTCATTAGTTCCAAGTCCGTCATTGACTTGCACCCATCACTGACAATCGAGATAAAATCTGGTTTATCGTTTCCCTACACGCTATAGACTCTGGCCAGCCAGACAATGGCTTCTTGCTATCATCGAGTGTTTAAGTCATGGCCTGTCTCCTGGCTTTGGTTTCTACAAGGTGCACTCTTGTCTTCGCTCATTGCCTCACAGATAAGAACGTGTAAACCTCGTCTACTTGGTATTGTTTTAGCACATTCCACAGCTTTCCACTATGGTTACAACCAAAAAGTACGGAGAGAATTGTTTATTTGCGTGCATCTACAACATACGTCTAAACCCGCGCCATGCGTGGCCGCTCTAGAACTCACTGCGCAAACAATGCAAGGTGCACCTACACTCTAGGCAAAACAGGAGATATTAAAGAGGTTTTAGCACCCGTTCACAGCAGTAACGGCAACATGAGGGATAAGCTCCTTTCGTACAAGAGTCGCGAGTCAAAAAGTCTGTTTTAGCCCCCGTTTACTGCAAGCCTTCTTGTAGGCATCGCCTTCCCCTTCTGAGGGTTGAGGGTTAAGCAGTGACCTTGGCCTTCTGAGCGCTGATGGTGAAGCCTACTTCCAGGCGTTGCTCACCAGTTTTGCATCACTGCATTTAAACCTACGAAACACAGGTTTAAAATCACCCTACGTAAATCAAGTTTTGTAACCAATCAGCCAAATGATAGATGTATCACTGACCCTCAGAAGGGGAGTTTCTACCTTGTATTTTTAAAGAAAAAAGCTCACGTTTGCAGCGAACGTGAAATCTACACTCCACGAGTTGAAAACGCCATTCTACAAGTCTGTCCAAACGGGAACAACGTCGGTTAATCCCTCCGCGTTTCCGTTTCTCCTACCAAACGGGTGCTAAAACCTGCCTATTCAAAGGGTGACAAGACCTATGGCAGTTGTTAACAAGACCTATGGCATTCTAGATAACACCACGTGTATTGGCCTAGGATCAAAAATCGAAATCCAGTAGAGTGCACATAAAATAAACAATTTGCGACGTTTCCAAGCAGTCCCCGCTTCGTTATCAAGCAGTAAAAATTACGACTGAGAAGCCAAACGGTTTCTTAAACACGTAAAAACTCAAAGCACAAGAATACAAATAAATAAATGGACTTTAGAAACTACCAGTAGGGAACCTGACCTCTTGCCCTCTAGTACAGGTCAGAATGTGAGGTCATATTCCCGACTGGCAGTTTCTAACTAGTTGCCTTAGATCCATTTTATTGATTATCTCGTGCTTTCAGTTTTTAGTTTTTATGGATTTTAAAGTGTTTAACTTGCTTTGGCTTCTTAGAGGGTTCAGACAAAACCTGGAAAACCTGGAAATCTCAGAAAAAAAAGAAAATAGAACCAAATTCTCAGGGAAATTTCAGGGAAGACAGAATTTTTTTGAAATCAGGGAAAAAACAGGGAAATTTGAAAAAATGCCTTTGTGTCTGATCTGTAAGTGCTATTGAATTAACAGATCAGAAACAAAATCCTAGGCTAGCAGCAACTATTTTAATTCGTGCTTTTTAATACGTTCAAGTATTTTAGACATTACTTCAATAAACCAAATCTTAGGCTAGTACCAATATCTGTGATGAAAATGCGTTTAGTCCCGTCATGACTAAACAGCTATTTTCTAGGATGTTGGATTATTTTCGTACAAATATTAATAACAACATTAATTACTGCCTATTTCCCTAACTAAACATCTTGTAAACACCTAGAAAGTGCTATTGGATGCATCTAGAAAACCTGGAAATGTCAGGGAAATTGGGAATTAAAAAATTGTCTGAACCGTGTCTCAGCCATATTTTTTATCGCTTGATAACGACGCGGGGATTGCTTCAAAACGTCACAAATTGTTAATTTTATGTGCACTCCTTTCTTTTCATTAACATTACGTCGTAGTGCTTACACTATTTCGTAATTAGGACTATACACGTGAAAGAAAAAATGCAGAAACTTGGGTAAAAATTCAACGCTGATCTGGAGGCGTTATTCACACACATCATAAATCTTTTTAACGATGAATTTTGGGGCTCACGCTCCCTTCTACTGGTTTTTCATACAACCAGCAAAAAAAATTTCAAAAACACATCATCCCTTACAATAAAAAAAAATCAAACGCAGGACTCAAAAAGTCCGATGTCTTATTCTTTTATTACTGTTATTAATTTAAGGTGATGTGTTTTAAAAAATTATTTTGTTGGCTTTATCAAGAATTTCTAGGGTTGGGAGGAGAATTTGTGACTGAGACCCCATACTGCAACATCTTAGATCCATTCCAATTGGTTCCGTCTGAGTTTATAGAGGGCGTCACGAGTTTTATGTGCGAATTTCTACTCAGTTTTCAGCCTGAAATTAAACTAATCTAAATGAAACTATCTTGTTTTTCATTATTATTTAATTTAGCTTAGTTGTAATTTAGTTTATTTTAGATTTGGGCTGAAAAATGAGCAAAAATTATCAGATGCAACACGTGGCGCCCTCTGAAAACTCTGATGGAACTAATTGGAATGGATCTAGGACGTTTCAGTAGTGACTTTTTAAGAGTTACAAATTCTCCTCCCCAACCCTATAAATTCTTGGTTTTATGTAGGACCAGAAAAAGCGGCGAGTGGCCCCGAAAATATATCATTAAATGATGTTTGATGTTTGTGCATAAGGCCCTCTTCTCAGTCGCCGGAAAGAGGTGCTGTTAGCCGGTTGCGGATTATCCCGCCTGAATGTCACTGGTGTCACCAGACACTCAAGGTCCGTCACGTTCTTGTTGATTGTCACCATCTTGATTGTGTTCGTCCCCATTTCCACCTTCCGCGAAATATAGCGTATCAATTGGTTGAAGATTCTATCCTCCTGTCAAGGGTTCTTCAGTTTTTGCAGGATGTAAACACATAAGATCTAGATTTAGGTTTGGTTAAAATCTCTGTAATGTGTTTGGTGCAGTGGCAACTCGGGTCATTCCACCTTTACTGAGGGTGGCGCTAATAACCTAGCTGACGACACGCAATAAGGCTCAACCCCTCCCCCCACCCCAACATATTCAGTTATTCATGTCAATACATCTTCTCAGAACGGTCAGTGGATCTAAAGAAGAACGATAATTTTGGTAGGACAAGACGCACAAATTGGCCATTTTCCACGTTACAAACTTACTTCCGGCTCAATCCAAGAAGGATTAAACGAAGAAGGCGTCCATGTTGCGGGTAGGAGGCAGCCACCGGAAGAGGTGACATCCTAGCACCTCCATCTGTGTGCAAACCACTAGCCAAGTCTTTCAGATAAAACGGAAACAGAAACTCCTTTGCGGGAACGGAAACTCTATAAACGGAAACTCATAAAAAAAAAACTAAATCTTCGTTTGCTTTTTCACTGAAGTAAATGCTTTTTATCGTCGGCTAACAACGTAAAAAGAGAGCTTTTATTTTTTCAAACTCAGTTGTTTGTAGATCCACTAGTCACGTGCTTCCTTGCAGTACTCTGATTGGCTCTCCGGGCTACTTTGGCAGATATGGGTCCTTTGACATACTACGGTGCGATATTCTTCGAAAAACAATACTACCGGAACTCGGGCATGAACCATCCTCTCTAATCGTTGAATCTTTGAGTGGATCCGCCAAGTTTTCTCTTTCTACCGGGTTCTATCAGAGTAAAAGTGGCTACCACCAAGTTTCTGGTCCCAGTCGCGTTCACTAAATCATAACTCACACTGACCACAACACAAAGTGATTCACTATTGAGTGGCCGTATATTGTGAGAGAAAGTTGGTGGCAGCCATTTACTCTAATATAACATAATAAAAGCCACTTACTTAGCACGGCAAAAATGTGTCACGTTCTTTTCCAGCTGGGTTTTGAGTCTGGCTGGTTCAGTTTTACTTTGAATGAGGGAAGGGGGGGGGGGGGAGGGAAGAGGAAATAACATTTCGGCGTAGCCATACAGTATTAAGGGACGTCGAACGAACGTCTAACTGGGAAATCGTCTAATGGGATAATTGTCTAATATCTGCATAAATAAAAAATCTTGAAAATCCTCTAAACGTTACATCGTATAATGGAAAATCATCTAAACGGAATATCGTATAATGGAAAATCATCAAAACGGAATAATTATAATGGATAA
>JAHWFP010260594.1:0-24982 GCA_023313725.1 Lithobius niger
CCAGTTACGTTTTTTTACGGCATCTTTGAATTTGCCTCAACTTCTCCATAACCTACGGACATTTTTATTAACACTTAATACACTGCACCAAACTGAAGTCAGGTAAATTGTTTAAAAAGCCTTTAATTCTAACCTTGAAAAGTTTGATAATTTTTTTTAAACATCCAGTGCTGCGAAGTATAAGTTTCTCTCCTTCTGGAAACGATATTCTCCAAAGCTTTTTCGACTCATCATCGTCATCCCCGATACCTACTCTCCTTCTTGCCATTGCTTTAGGAACAAGAAACCAGCTGCGAGCCTATAAGCATGAACGAATTCAACACTTAGCCAAGCTCTTAACTGAATAAAAATAAATAATAAATTTATTACCACAGCTGCAATTATTATAGTGACCTACACCAGCTATACTTGGATGAAAGAATCACGATTCCTTTGTTTGATAGTTGTAGGTATCAAAAATACCAATCATTTATAGGGGGTTTGGGTCCCAACCCTCTATAAATTCTTGAAAATAACCAGCATTTATAGTGATAAATTGAAGACATCACAGTGAAAATACAGTTTACCACATACGTAGAACCAACTGCAAAAGTTCCTTTTTTTAATTTTCGGTGAATGGCGATCACCTTCTTCAGAAAAATTACCACACTCATAAGTTTACATTGCGGTAACGAAAAAACGAGTTCATTTGCATTTCAAAATTTGCTCACTTTTACGTTACCACGATGTGTAAACCTGAGTGTGGTAATTTTTCTGAAAATGATGATCGCCAATCACCAAAAATTTTAAAAGGAACTTTTGCAGTGAGTTCTATGTGTGTGGTAAATTGTATTTTCATTCACAGGCTGAGCCGGATTTATAGGGGGGGGGGGGGCCAACGGGGGCAATTGCCCCGGGCCTCCCAACCAAAGGGAGCCCCCAGTATACCGTTTGCTGATTGGCATTGTTCTCTAATTACAATGATTAAAATCGTTCAAGGTCCCGTAACTACGGAATGGCTGGACCAATTGAAAAAGTGGTCTGTTTGAGGATGAAGAACCAGGAAATTTTTGGCTTAGATCAGGTTTCAGATTTTAGGTGAGTGCAGCAGTATTTTCGGAAATGGTGGCAAAACAAGAAGAACAACGAAAAGTGAACAGTTTTATGTGTGGCTCCCTACCTTTACTCTTGCACAGATTGTATATAAATATACCTTCCATACCTAGCTAATATCTGGCCACGATCAAATAATATTGAATATGAATGGAGGTACTAATTGTTTTAGTTTTGCAGGAGGGATGACTTCAACATATAGGTGGCTATTGCCACCTTGCTAGACAATGTTTCACCATACCACTTTAAAACCATCTGGACAGCTCACATTTTCAAACTGAAGGTCCACGAATGTATTGTTGGCCTTTAAAATGTTGTTTATTTTCACTATTTAATATCACTTTTTTTCCCGCTGTTTAGTATCTCTCTATAGAGCCTATAAACATCTATGACTTTTGTGTTAAAAGTTGTGTTTTTCTTACCAAAACCTTTTTTACTTCATGCCCAACTTGTTGATGCCATAATTACTTTTCTTAAACGGTTCTGTGTTGCATATAGATTGTCTCACTTTATTTCAACACATTTTATCACTCTCGTAATGATACATGCCACTGTATCCTTTGAAAATGCTATGGAATGAAAGAAACTTGTCTAATCTAACAAAGTTCAAAACATAAAATTTCAAACTAAACTGATACTTAATTTTTTTTAAAGTTTAAATGATTTAAACCATGGTAAAATTTTCCGTGGTAATCGTGTGGAATGTTGCACCGTAACAGAGCTTTTAAAGTTTATACTTCTTGCACCTCTTGGCATAATCTTTTTTTAAAAGCCTGCAAAAGGGCATATTGCTTTTTGTTGCAACAACATAGAATTCTGAATAAAAATTCAACGCACACTCCACCAGTGATAATCCACCCTTAACACCTCCACTCAGGGTGCCCAAAAAAAAATGGTCCCCAAAACCAAAAAATGGTCCCAAAAAAAACTTTTTAAGGTAATGTGTGACTCAAAGGGCTAAAAATATGTTATGTGAGTTGTGGTGCAGAAGGGATGAGGAGGGGCGGAGGGTGCTGGACCATTATCGCAGAAACAATGAAAATTGCATTGTATGAAGGTGAATGGGAAGCCAAACTAGTATCACTTTACTGGAGGGAAGGGTGGAAGAAAGCGTCGGTGGCAACATTTTTTATAAAGAGGGGTGAAACGGTTCAGTTACTTTTTGACACTGTGAAATTAGACTGGTGTGGAGAAATATCTTTTTAGCGAAACTATGAATGCCTTCCGTGTACGTGGAATTTGAGCTGGTGGCTGACAAATAACAGTGACACTATAGAGTGTAGAGGCTTCATGGGTTTCAAAGAGGATATACATGAGAACACTTCAGCCACAGGGCCTTGAAGTACGCGTCACATGGATTTGAAGAATAAATGTCATTCTATTTATACTTCTAATCCGTGCGTCTCCTACAAGCCCCTGTGCTTGTAAGGAAATTATGACTTACCTGTATTTGTCCCCTGGCTCGACGTCTTCTATCACCCTACAACAAAAGGTAATCAAATGAAAGAGCTGAATGAGTGTGTTGAAGACGAACTGCAATGTAGTAGTTCATTGACAATTATAATTTGTGATAACAGCGGTAGTACCATTTGCTTTTGACAATAGGCCTACTTGGGAAACTAATACTTTCTACATAACTTCTACAACAAAATGGAGGGGGTTACTGAATAGTACCGCCAGAATTTTAAAGTTTATTAGAGCATACACACAAACAAGATTTTAACCATGAAAGAGTTTGAAATACTTCAGATGGTATGGCTTATTTTATCCACAGTATGAGTAGGTGCTGCTGTGGCAACAACGCAGCAATACTGTGACTCCTATGATTATCTTAAGTGCAAACAGTGGAGCACGCAGTTGCCACAGCAAAGGCTCCTAACAAATTCCCAGAACCAACACAAAGACATTAAGCCATCTAATTATATCCCATTACATTTTCACTAACACATGAGGTCGTGCTTTTAGGTTTCCGTGAATACAGTTCAATCTAGACAGTAGGGATCACTTAGTCTATTGTGCGTGCATCGTAACTTGAGTCCTGCAGGTATTTTATGAGCGGCTACATCTTCCTGGAGGGAGCGGCTTTAATCGACGGCCGCCATTGTTTTTGTAACCATCTAGGATATCCACAAGGTGCTCTGCTATCGAAAACATACAATCGATTATCTGTATTTGTTCTGGGGCGAACTCAAGATAGGCCGCGGACACTATAAATAGGTGTTCACTTGTGAAATCTCTTCCCGTGCTCCTGCCTACCTCCTTGAATTCTTTAAATGCGTGTTTAGGTCATGCTCTGTATTTTTTTTGTGTGTGTGTGGCAGGGAGGGGGACTTCATGTAAGCTTTTGGCTTCATTGTTAAGAGGCTCAAATCTTAATTGGAAATGTAATCAGACTGATTGATATATTAGTTTTCAAAAACTCGTCAACCTTATTTCGAAGATCTTTTTCACTTACAGAGTACCACATTATTTCACAACATCCAATGTTGGAATCACCTCGTACGTTTTTTAACCATCCCATAACAAAAACAACTCACCCGATTGCAGATGTCAACAAAACGTGGGCTTTTGTAAACGTGTGTAGGTCTGTTGAAAGAGCAAGCATCAATAACAGGTGACAAGTCTAAGTCAATTAGGTTTCCAGTTTCCGTTCTGAATTGACACGTAAATGCTGGACAATGTAGTGGATCAAACTGTTTAAGCTGCAAAATGAGACAAATTACGATTTTGATTCTGTACATTAATGGAAACCCACATTTCTTGCGTTGTGCACATCGCACCATTAAATAGCATTAAAAAACACTATATTAACAATTTAATGCACGGTGGTGACGTCACGCCAACACATTCCCATGCTAAAAGTGTAGTCATTATAAACGGTTAATCTGAAAACCCACGCACATCATTTTGATAACCCACACTTTTTTGATAATCTTAACACTTTTTATGGGGTCTACACAACCCCTGATCCACCACGTGACATATAACGAGCCACTTTTCATAACTACACAACACAAATTCAACTAGCACACACCACTGCAAAACCAGAGTAACCAGACATATTTTTAACTAGCGATATTTTTAGTACTAACACGAAAAAAAACAGTTACTACCACGTTGACTGCACAAGCTAAGCCTAACCTGGCAATCTTTTGTCCCGAAGGTACCAAAACTAGGCTACTGACATTTTAAAATACACCTACAACTAGTACATATACTTTATGTAGTGCATTTTTAACTCTTACATCTTATTTAAACTATTAAAGAAGAAAAAAATATGGCGTTACCTTAAATTCATTATAATTCACAAATAAAATTTACAAAAATTAAATTTTTTTTGAAACTCAAATAAGTTGATAAGTTAGTTTGACATCACACCCTACCATTAAAATATATATTCGTAAGAAATAGGCGATTAACCGGCGATAATAGCTCATTTGCTCGAAACGGGGCATTCCAATGTCTAAGGGGTTGCGTAAATCAATCGTGCTAGGCGCTCGTGAGATTTCATCTACCCCACCTCGCAAACTAGCAATGATTGCCGGTTAACCACCTATTTTTCAGGGATATCCGTTACGTATTTAAGGCGGAAAATCATATCAACAGAACGAAGTGTGGTCTTAAAGAAAAGTAACATCACTTCCACAGCTTAACTTGTCCTTTCCTTTCGGCCATGTGTAAAGTATTTAATGTTATTGCCTACGTGCAAAGGGGTATTTATTAACATACTGTAACACGAGTCATAAAAAACTCGGTGGCATTTGCTTATCTCAGAATGAAGTGACAAAAAATTGTATGTTATAGAGTTTGTCATCTAACTATAATAGCCGTTTACGTATGAGCACACGATTTTAGTTAAACTGTAAAACGGGTTGTTAAATATTTTTGGGCACAGTTAACAGTTAGAACAAATTAAAAAATTTGTTAATTTAAATTAAAAAATAAAACATTGAAAAAATATAAAATGAAGAATTTAAAGTTTAAAAATACAAAGTTTAAATTTTGCAATGAAAAATTTTGTAAAGTAAATAAATATAGTTTATCAGTTCGACCATGATGGTGCCATTCATTTTTAGCCATTTTCCTAAATATAACTGTCATGAATCGTCACACTTTGATTTCACACCTTGTAAGCTCCTGTTTCATTCTAACACTGGTTTTAATAATGAAAGTTCCAATTAAATCCTAAAATTGGTTTTGATAAAGAGGGTGAAATGTCAACACTTTTCGATGGTAGTATTTCTAATAACAAAATGCCCAAGTGGATGGCTGGATTTTTTAACATTACCTCAAAATTTAACACACTTCTCGGCCAACGAAATCCTTCACTGTTTATGGCCCTGTCTATGACGCTGTGAAACCAGGCCTGAACATTGCTACGTATCAAAAAGCGTCGATTGTCGAAAAAACGTAACAACCGTGAGTATGGCGAATGCAGTTTGCCCTGTTTCTTGAGAAGTTCCTCCGGATATTCCCTCAGACAGTACGTGACGTACGGGGACGTGGGATTTGGAGTTTGTATCTGCAATAACAAAAAAAATTACCGTACCGATGAGGTTGAAAATAAAACATGAGCAATGAACAGGCTCAATTTTGAATCATACGTCTTGACATTTTGAAAGCACAAAGCTGAGATTTTATTGTCACTAAACTTACACCATTTTTTTTTCAACTTTGCAGACAGCTATTTACATGTAGAGATGTACGGGTAGGAATTTTGCCGGGCACCGCATTTAACAGTGTGGTATTGCAAACTGTACCCTGCTGGGCAGTATACGAAAATCCATCAATTAAAGAAAGTAGGGTGAAATTAAATGGCTTTCTGGAAATAAGTTTTTTCCCATTTAAAAAAATTCTGAACTTACGTAAAAAAAAGTTTTAAAAAGTTGTAAGTTTTACATAAATACTAAAAGAGATTAAAACGTGCAAATCAATATCATTGTGACAGAAAACTGAAGAACTATTTCAAAATTAAATTTTTTTTAATCGATGCTCTATACTTGAGATGCAATTTTAAGAGATTCTGACTATAGATTTCTCGTCACACAATGTTTGCTTCACTTTAGTACGAAGATTATGATGCAGAAACAATAATTTACACAACTTCCATTGCCTAGCAACCATAGGTGAACCCATTATCGAAGAGATATGGGAGGATGCGAAGTTGAGAGAGAAGGAGGAAAACGCTCTTACTTTAGCTTCCTCATCGAAATATCTTCGCTAAATATGGGTGTTTATTCTCATTTCCCAGCGCTGGGTAACCACGTACCCCAAAAGTGGCCGGGTACCGGGTTATTACCGGGTACCCAGTACATCTCTATTTAAAAGCATGGGTGGACAAGTTTAGGGAAAATTGTGAACTGGAGGAACTGCCTTCCCGTATAAACACGCTAGGGAAGGAATTACAAGTTAAGCAAATCGCACCAGGGGGTAGTAACTCTTACGGTCAATGGTTACCAACGCAACGTCGCAGAAGGGTTACTAGCGCAATAGCACTCACCGCTTGACAAGGACCGCAGCAGCACAGACAAAATGGAAATCGTAGCTTAAGCCGGCCCACACTGGAGTTCAAAAGTTGCCGGCAAATAAACATTGCGCTGTCACAAACTGACAAAACAATTCGTGGTATTTATACAAACCGCATATGGCAAATAGCACCTTCATAAAATTCACTCTCCCTCGCTTTCCTTATTGTTGTTTGCCAGCAAATTTTAAGCTGCGGGATCGCAACGTACGGCTCAGAGACATACACAAAACGTTTATGAATCTGGAACAACATGGCCACTGGCGCAGGCGCAGTTTATCATAATATCGTCCTAGGTTATAGTTGTGTCTCATCCGATGTTGGAACGCCCAAGTTCCGGTTTCATGAAAGTTTTGTGTAAGTTGAAGAAAAGTTGTTGTTTGTCCCAATGAGCCACCGGAGTAAAAACACGTGTTTCTTCTTATCTGCCCTCCAAAGTCATGCCCTCGTGATATGACTCTTGCCGAGTGTTGCTTTCCATAGGAATATGCTCCTCCCATCACGAGATGAGTGTATTGCTCTAAGATTGCACCTACAGGTCACTAGGTCTAGGGGTTCCACTTATGACGGTCTGATCACTCCATGCCCTAGGGAAAAAAACTTCGTATACTGGCCTGTTTTGGCCTTTTTAGGTGCTTAAAGATTGTGTAGTAAATATTTGCTAAAGCAAATTACTAAAATGTAAGCCTAACTATTACATAATGATGCAATGCAGTAGAGTGCCAATATATTACTATTGCTGTTAACCCATAAACTGTGAGGTTGCTACCTCACAATTGCACCTCTGGCCTGAGGCACCACATTATTGCCTGTTCATTTGGCTTTGCCAAGGCAGAGCATCAGTTGCCGCCGTTCAGGCAAGACATCTTTCATCATGCAATACCCCATTATTACCAAAGTATCCAAAAATTCGCTGCATCCTAACAAGTTGCATCCAAACAGGCGAAGAAAATGGTTCTACAAACTTTTGGATATAGGTGTACAAAATTTTTGGAAGAATTTTAAGTAATTACTTTCAAAATTTGGACACAACAGAACAAATGCCGGCAACGACTTTGTACCTCGCCATGGGGTGACCATGACGAAAATAAACTGTGGCAGGGCAACACTATTAGACTGAACCAAAACTAGAAAAGGGGTGGCTGGGGAACTATAGGCTTCGAAAAAAACGCTTAGTTTAGGTTGGGGGAAAAAATCTGACCAATACTTGGGCCTACCGCTTAACCAAAATTCCCGTTAACTTGAGACCTAGTAGGGGTCGAAGGTGGGCCAGCCAGTTGGTTGGCCCGAAGGCTTTCTGATTTTGCATGCTGGCTCCTTTGCCTAAATGGTTGTGCTTTGGTAACCCCTGACAACCACGTAGTAACAAGGGTATTATGGGACTGGAAAGGACTAGATATTCTAGAGGCAGGAACCGGAAATTAAATTACAAAACATAGAAAATGCCTACCTATGTAAGATTAGCTACATAAGACTAAGATTGGCTACTGGCCCCAGCAAACATGCAAGTACACAAGATTTGAGGCAGACCATGAGGAGCAGTGCATAGGCCTACTGGATCATGAAAAGGCCAATACAGTACTATGCCAAGGAAATCATGGTGGCGCTTGCACGAAGCATAGTTGGACAATGCCAAGTCGATTTTTGAGTAGTCTTGTCTAACAAGTCAAGTTCGATTGACAAGAACCGTCTTTAAAATGTGGTTCCTTCGGTAGAAGTTGATTACAGGAATGTGGGTTTGCCCAGACAGTGGAGGCTCGAACTAGTGCCATTGAGTCACATGCGCCTTCTGGCGCATACCTGTGGCGATCCTTGGTTACTTAAAGCAATGTCTTTACCCTTTTTCAAATTACTCTCCTAGTGTTATACAATCCTTTCAGACACAAATCCTCCCTTCCCTTGTCATTTCATCCCCAATCGAAATCGTAACTGTGAATGTTCATAAACATTAATGCCTCATAATTGTATCTCAGGCTAACATTGAAGGCATCCTGACAAGGAGATTTAAATAACCTGGCTACTCTTCCATCGAAATGGTGAATGGTCCTCATATGACAAGAGGCTGAATTAACAAATTGTGAGGAAACGAGTTTAAACAAGAATTTCATAAAGAAATACATAAACTGCTTATGCAAAAAATCGCAACATTATTATTTTCATACACGAAAGACAAAGCTCTATATTGGGCTAAAGTTTACATTAGGCACATACTCGATATCCTTACGATATTGATTCCAAATGGCTCCAACACCTTTCTAAATACAGAGACAGTTGGTTTTAGAGCGCGGAAATGTGTTAAAACGACTTAAACCAGTAGATTTCTAGCGCCACAATCCGTACATTTATACGGTGTTTGCGTTTGCTCGCAGGGCCGGCAGGGCACCTTATATTTTTTTTCTTAAACAGTTCCGATAGGCGGGATTGTCCGTTTCGTGTGGTCTTGTGTAGTTTTGTTGTTATTGTCAGTTAGGTTAGGTTAAGTAATTTTGGGGTTAGGCATTTCATACTGAGGTAGTTAACTGGTTAGGGTTTGGCATTTCTTACTGGGGCACTATGAAATGCCCCAGTTAGGTTATGTTAATGATGATTTAACGCGTTGCCGCAATTTGGAATCAATTTGTAGTGCCTTCCGTGAAAATTAAAGGTAGGTTTTTTTCTCTTTTTTCGAATTTCGGGCCATGTGCGTAAAGGGAACATGGGAAGAAAACGGGCGCTCGTCCGATTTTTTTTTAATGGACTAAGAATTACCTGCTGAGTAATGTTTTCCTCTTTCATTTTTGGGGCAAACGCACCGTTTGGCCATGGTGAAAAAGTTAGCACCGCGCCGCGACGGAAAGCACGAAACTGGGCAAGTGAAACGCCAAACCCCAACCAGTTCATTACCTGTAGTGAAATGCTGAAGCCGGTTCCAAATCTAACCTAACCAACAATAACAACAACACCACACGAAACTGACAATAACAACCCACCTATCTGAACTGTTTACAGGAAAAAATATCAGCTGGTAACATGGGAAGAAAACAGCCTCTCGTCCGTCAGCGCAAAGAGTGCAGCTTTCATTAATTTCTGTTGGCCAAACGAAGCCTTTGTCCCTGCCTTCTAAATCCATTAGCTACGCACCTAGTATGCACTATCCCGTTGCCTCACACGTTTGTCGAATTGATACTACAACAAACTGTTACACTAAATCGATTATGCAATAATTACCCGATTAGCAGGAGCCACATAACTACCCGAATTTCCAATATGCGTAGAATCCTAGGACAGCCTTCCCGGAGAACCGTAAAGTAGCCGCCATTTTTTTTTCAGTGGTTCGCCAATAGCCCAACAACAGATAGAATTCCGTTTTCTGTGCATGATGTCAAAACCTGAAATAAGCTGGGCCAGTTCCGGTTCAACTTTTTTTTCATAAACATAAAATTTTTAGTCAAGGACCTACAACCCTTATATGCAAACGATTTAACCATAAACGCTTCAATAACAACGCCTACAATTTGCTGGCACGTCTGCTAATCGAAATCAAGAAAAATCGACTAATATTTCAGTCACTTCCGGCCAGATTGCTTAGGTGATAGGCATGACCCGTTCAAATAAACGACTGGAGTGGGACGTGACGTCATTAAACAACAGCTCACGACGCAAGCCCCTTTTTCTCCCCGACTGTATTTCAATAACTGCTTTATGATGCAGTTAAAAAATGTGTATATGTCTTGTTCAAACTAATGCCAACAACAGGAACTCTTTTTCAGCCACTGTCAGGAATGGGTAACCAACCATGGGAGCAGAAAGGGTAAGATACAGCTATAGATAACACTGTTCCTTTATTAATGACACAGCTTACTACGTCAGTGAGAAGAATACTGTCCATGGAGAAATGACACACTGGTTATTGTTTATGGTATAATATCATCTGCAAGCTACTGCGTTCACAGGAAATGCATAAAAATGCGTGGCAAACTTTAGATTTTCGTGAAACCAGTAGTGGACTTCCACATTTGAAAACTACCTTTATATTGGTCTGTAACAGGGTTACAGAAAATGGGGGGGGAAACTAAACAACAGGCAACTGGGCACAAGTTCAGTACTAAAAATGCACATAAACGCACGGTCAATAAAGAAAAAACTATTAAACCGCTAAATGAGCTCTGGCAAAAATAAAATGCAACCCCCAAAAAAAACATTATAAAAGAATTGATATCAGAAACAAAACCAAGAAGGGTGAAAGACCCCGCCAAGTTTCAGTTAATCAAAGTAGTGCTATCAGAATAAAAATGGCTGCCACCAATTCTACATGGTGTACCAAGCTAACCCAGGTACTGACCAGGAAGTGTCCACGTTGGAAAGAAGTGATATCACCCCTGCCGACGAACAACCACCAAGCTAATATACCACCGACTATTACTTTAAACGTACACGAAAAACTGGACTGTTGCTACCGATAGTAGCAATGATCAGGTTTTTCATTAAAACCTTTGATCTAATAGTCGGTGGGATTAGTTTGGTGGTTGTTCATTGGCAGGGGTGATATCACTTCTTTCTAAAGGAAGCACTTTCCAGTCAGTACATGGGTTTAGCTTGGTACACCATGTAGAAAATCTGATGGCAGCCATTTTTATCACTACTTTGACTGGCTGAAACTTGATGGGTTCCTTAACCCTTGTGGGTTTAGTTTCTCATTTTTATTATACATCGTGGTGTTGAAAGTTTGAGTTACCATAGTAACGAGGAATCTCCAAAGGTTATCACACGAAGACATGATGGTAATTCATGCTGTGGTTTAAACCTATTGTCTATTACATGGTTTCATTCTATATAAACAGCTTCGTGATACTACCATGATAGAAGGCTGTACAGCGGGTGTAAGTGGCCCTCTTGGTTGCTATATTGAAGAAAACTCCTCCAAGCATTCTTTCACCATTGAGGCGAATATGAGTCGTTGATGGAATCCCGATCAAAGGATCAGGGAAGGAGGATGGGAGGCAAAACAGTTGGTTAAAATAGGACCATGTAGTTCTTGAATGTGTATTTAAAAGAGTTTGATAGAATGTATTTACCATGACATCGTCTTTCTTGAATGGTAAACTTAATACAATGTTAATGTCAAATTCATCTGGAGAACGTACTCGAAGACCTTTAAAGTAACTTCCCGTATAGACTAGGCGTTGATAAATGGCATCAAATAGTTCATCTTCTTTCTTCATAACTTTGATAATGTGACTGAGAGCATCTAACATCGTCTTTACATTCGTTTTAACGACAGCCTTGCTCAAAATCACTTCCCGATGGATAATTCTTTCCAGGTTTTTCCGCAGTTTCTCTGCATCGGTTGCACCGAAATAATCAGACATCTTTATTTTTTCTTCAGCTGTTCAGCTATATAAAAAAATCACACCTGGAATAAAGAAAATTTTATCATTATAAAGATGCAATTTGTCTGACTCTGTGTTGTCCAGTTATTGTGTTCGTATCTTATGTTCTCATCCTCTTACTCTCATCCTGTGTTGTCGTCATCTGTAACTAACTTACGATCCCAATACGTAAATCATTTCAACTTTCCACACTGCTTCAACGCCCTGTTATGGATTATAATTCGGAAATCGATTGGCAATGGGGTTCCTGAGCCTCAAATATGAAAAAAGTACGCCACTTTTTTAACGTATAAATCTAATCAGCCCTAGAAGAATAAAAACGTTCTTTAGACTCATGCCGGTTGAAGTAGTCCATCAATAGTCTTTAGCCATTAGCTGCTATTGGAACTATTAAGCTCCCTCTTCCCCTCTTTTAGGCAGAAAAAAAATGAGGGGAAAACATTTCTGCGAGTGAAAAATGTCTAGAGAGTGTGCTGAACATATGGCCTGAAGGGAAAAAAAACCATCGCTTGGCGTATGCCTTCAATTGCAGTAATTTACTTTTGTTTGTTCAACTTTCCTCAAAGATAGCCAAGTATTAGTTTCACTTTCATGTACGGTACCATTTTGCCCATTCTGAGTTTTTGAGGCAAACCCCTTACTGCCGATCTGTGGACGCCCTTAAACATGACAAATGTGGTTTTCGGTGTCGTGTTATGGGTCAATTGTTTTAGTTGTACATACATTTCTGAATAATTTATGTGAATAATGATTGTGTCCGATTATTGACGTCTGATTAATTTTGTCAAGTGAAAGTAAAAATTCCAGAGACCCGTTAATTTTATTGTTTACTAACTTAAATCTACAAATAAGCCATAGAATGGGGTGCGAACATTTTATAATGATTCGTACAACAGGTTCACAGTTATCATGGATGTAGATACAGATAGACCTATAGATGAGAAGCTTCATACTTAACGCTTAATTTAATTTTTTCGAAATCGTCCACATGGAGCATTACAATAGCTTTTGAATTAACAGAAAAAAAATAAAAGATGATAACAATCTAAAAAGCAATGAACACTTTAACATGTAATACAATATAAAATGAATAAAGTACTCCAATAAAAAGTAAAGATATAATACGGTAACATCTATGTATATAATTCGTTTAGGCCAAATGTATAAGCGAGGGTCAGTAATGGGGAAGCGCAGTCACTGTCACAACCAATCCAAATGTAGTAAAAAGGAATGCGGTAGAGCGAGCATGTTCATTTTTTTTTTCCTGCGGCATCATAGAAGTCCTGCCTTTTTGTTTTTGATGAGTCCGATGCAGGGAGTCGAACCGTAACCGAAAACCGGTAAAAACCGTTTGAAATTGCCGAACCGAAACCGTAACCGAACCAAAAAACTTACTAGTGGCATTAACCGTAACCGTAACCAAACCGAAATAAAATATCGGTTATTTTTTTCGGTTTTTGCTCGTTTGCTTGACGTCACTTCTGGATCATCATTGTTGTTTTTAGCAATACTCACATCCTGTAATTGCGGATATAGAGTTACCAACAGTAACTAATAAAGTTTTAATAACGAATGTGCAGTTAAGTAGTTAACAATTTGGCTAAATTAAGTTTGATTCAGAAAAAAATTGACTGCTAGCATGCCGTTTAGAATGATGCTATGCTAAGCTAACTAAGCAGTAAGCATAACAATGAGTAATTATGTCCGGCATGGGTTCTCCCATAATGCCGTTTTCTGCATGTGTTCACCAACAATGCCATATTTCGCGCGACCATGAATAGTTTGCAAGGTAACAATCATACACCAAAATTGTAGTAACCCTCTTCCCCTCCCCCTTCCAAACCTTTCTCCGCATTACAGTTGTTTACAAACCCAAGGCGGGTGGGGAGGGGGGAAGCATCGAGCAAAGGCTCAAGCCTGTATTGTGTTCTCCGGACCAGGCCTGTATGAAAAAGATAGGGTGGTGGAAACTGCAATGACGTTGGGGGACCGCTAAGCAATCTCCCTTATTACAGTAGCTAAAGGTGGTTTGCCTGGTTTCGGTAGGAAGTGCTCTGAAAGAATTCTTTTTTTGTTGTTGTTAAAACTACTTTAGTTAGGCGGCCTACAATGTAAACCTCATTTAAAATGAGTGAGCTACTTGTTTTACGGCCCTGAACAAGTGATACTCCATTAAAAAAACTGTTGACTTTGATATTACAGTAAATTTGTAAGCTTTGAAAATCTGAAAACGAAGCAGCAAAAAAGCTTTGCAAATTTGCATCTAAAAAGCAACTAGAAAGTTACGCAAATTTGCAAACAAAGGCCAAACTTATTTGTTCATTGTTAGTTGTTCGAGCAAATAATTATGGCTAGTCAAGTATTAAAACCGGTTAAAACCGTAACCGAGTAAAACCGGTTAAACCATAACCGGTTATAACCGGTTAAAACCGTAACCGGTTATAACCGCTAAAACCAAAAAAATAAAAACGGTTCGAACCGAACCGTAACCGAACCGAAATTTTAAATAAAGCTGAACCGTAACCGGCAACCGAACCAAAAAAAATAACGGTTCGACTCCCTGGTCCGATGTTAGTAGCTACACATGCAGGTGTAAGATATTGGGGATCGGTGGAGTTTGATTCCCTTTTGTTGTGTTAGTAGAACCGGAAAGTCTGGATGATTTTTCTTGGTTGATCAATGAGGAGGCTTAGAAGCCGCGGGAACCACGGAGCTGCCGACCAGTTCGGTACGATCAGTAGATAGAAGCCCTGGGTCTGTTCTATTCTTTGGAGCATTGTTGGAAGGCGTTTGAACGGGGAAGACACAAGCATAGAAGTTCTTCCATAGGTTGGTTCTTCCACGGCGCAGGCTTGTCCGTCAGGGACTGGGCTGATGAATTGGGGAAGTCTAGCATTGTGCCTCGTGGCGAATAGGTCGATCATTGGTTTGCCCCATAGGATGAAGAGATATTCGCAAATTGATTTCTTTAGATTCCACCCCCGCGAATGTGGTTTGTGTGAGAAAGGGCATCTGCTATCACATGCCGGTTACCAGGGATGTGTAGACGTTGAAGAGTGGTGTTGAGACTTTGGCAAAGCTTAAATATGTCTGACTTGATCTGATGTAGTTGTCAGGAACATTCCACCTTCTTTCCGGATGTAATCAATGGCAGTGATGTTGTCGACCTGGACCTGGACCTGTTTTGCCTGCTAGAAGGTGCTGAAAATGAACGAGCGCGTTGTAGATGGCTTTCATTTCCAGAAGAACGTTGATGTGATCTTTCGTGTTGGGAGGCCAGGTTCCAGATATTTCTTGATGTTGGATGTGGGCTCCCCATCCATCCAAGGATGTGTCTGTTAAGAGATGAAGGTTCGGGATTAGTTCGTATAGGAGGACCGTCTTCGGAAGATTGAGTTGGTTCGTCGCCAAAGCAGGGTTTCCCAGGGGAAATTGTCGTCAGTCGGCTTGGCGGCTATTTGATGACAGGTGGAATGAGCCCCAAATGTCGATTCTGAAGTTATGAAAGGGGCGAGTCAGCCATCTGCCGTAAGGCACGAGTCCGGCCATGGAATTCATTTTCCCTATAAGAGTTGAGGGACATGAGGAAGCAGCACTTCGACTGGAGGAAGGAGAAGGTCTTCTATTCTTTCGTTTGAAGGTTTCACGGTTGCTAATGACAAGTGGAATTCGACTCCGAGAAAGGTGAACAGTGGAGATGGATGGAGCCTTGATTTCTTCAGAATGACGCCGAAGCCCAGCTTGTTTAGAAGGGTCATGGTGTAGTTCATGTTTTGAAGAAGCATATGATAGTTGATGCTGTTGAGGAGCCAGAAAAGCATTTGCTGTGATTTGGTGACGGTTAAGGTGGCTTAGAATGAGCTTTAGAATGAGCGTGAAAATTTTCGGGGCGGCATTTAGTCCGAACTCGTAAACGTTGTCTTTATACATGAACCAAAAGAAGTGGAGAAAGGCTGGATGGAGCGGGACATGATGGTAGGCGTCTTCGAGATCGATGGAGATGGTCCATTTGTTGAGTTTTAGTGAAAGACGGATGGATTCTAGTGTTTCCATTTTGAAATGTTGATTGTTCATGAATTGGTTAAGTGGTTTGAGGTTGAAAATCATTCTTTCGCATCTGGACTTCTTTGGTCTTAGAAAGATGCAGGTATAAAAGCCAGGCTTGGAAGGATCCGGGCACAGACAGATTGCTGACTTGGTTAACAGTTCGTTTACTTCCTGGGTTAAATCACGAAACTGGTATGTGCACTTATGTATGAAGTGGGAACTGAGCCAGTAGCACAGGCAAAAATGGTGATAAAAACTTATATTTCGGCGTTAATATAATAAAATGGGTTAAAAAGGTTCAATGTTTGGGACGTCATTTTCTAGGGTTAAGTTACAAAAGTTATGAGAAAATGTGGGGTGGGCGTGGGATTTTAAAAAAGGCCAACATTTGTGAGACGGAACTTCGGATTAGATCTGGTGACCTGGCGTGACCTGGTTAGCTGAACTGATTCAGATCCCCAACTAAGCCCTAGACTAAAAGAATCGATTTTTTTTTCGTGTGTTCATACCGAAAGTGATTACGCCTGCTTCCATGGAAAATATTTTACGGTTCTTTGGTATATCCACCGAATAATAATAAAAAAAAATAATAATAATAGTAAACAAAGTTACAATTCTTTTCTAAGTAGAGCCGGCTTTACTAAAATTTACTGCTAAATTCGTTTCTTTAAGCTTGACGATAATAATAATTGTTTTATTATACTTCCAAGCGTTGCAATGAAGAACATAATGTACGCTGCAAGGTTTATTTGCGACAGTTGGTGAAAGACGGGCTTAGCAATACAGAACAACAGTAAGGCTTAAAATTTACACCACAATTTATTCTATATGGCGAGAGAATATCCAGTTTAGATCCTATTTAAGACAAGAAAATCCAGCGTTTTACTCTTGTAATACTAGCTGTTCGTTACAGCGTCTCATTCTCATCATTCAGCAGTATTTGATTGATTAAAGTGAACAAGTAAAGCATTTGTTGCAGTTAAAAAAAAACCGCTAATCTTTAAAGCGACGAGCATTGCAGATAAGATGAGGTAGGCTACCTACACGGAGGGAGGGGGGGGTTGTTACAGTAGCAAATATTTCTCTGACCTTATTTCAGTTGCTTTCCCTTTCTGCCCAAGATCACTGGGTCAACCCCGGTCTAGCCGTGTCAATCCAGTTCTGGCCTGGTCACTGGGTCAAGCCATGTTGGCCGGATCACTGGGTGCAGCCGGGTCACCGGGTCAATACGGAAAACTGAGCCTGGCCGGGTCACTGGGTCAATCCGGAAAAACCAGGTCTGACCGGGTCACCGAGTCTAGCGGGTCACCGGGTCCCGGGTCAATCTACTTTCGGGTCACTGGGTCGAAAAAAAAGTGACCCGGTCCAACTCTGGCCAGGATGTAATCTTACGTTACTTACCCACGCAGCAGTGCACAGCCGAGAACAGGGATGACAAAAAAGATGGGGCTAACTTGAAAGGAAAAAAAATATATAAAAAACGGAAGGGGGGGGGGGGGAGGGAGGAGGAAAGGAATTATGCGACAAAATAATTTGCGTATTTCGTGGATTTGCTATTGGTTTCACGGGTTTGTAGAGATTTACAGAATTGAAGGGATTTCACAGATACGCATTTCATGATTTGAATATTTTTCAGATTTGCATGATTTTACGGATTTGTAGAGATTTGAAGATTTGAGGGATTTCATGGATTTGCAGATTTCGCCGATTTGCAGTGATTTCTCTTTTGCAGGACTTGCAGTGATTTCTTATGATTTATGAAAATACTTGAACTTCAATAATGACTCACAACTAATTGACATTGCTGCAAATTTTCAATAGTCAATTCGCAGCAACGTCAATTAGTTGTGAGTCATTATTGAAGTTCGAGTATTTTCATAAATCATGAGTTGTACACTTCAATGTAAACGATCCTTTAGCTGTTTCGCACATATCAAACAAATGCAGTGATTTCGCGTGACTTACCGAGAATTCACTGATTTTGCAGTGATTACACGGATTTGCAGATATTTCATGCATTTGTAGTTTTACATGTTTGCAGAGATTTGTGGATTTCCGTAAGATTCACAAATCCGAAATGATAGGGTGTAAGCTACGTCACTGGCTAACTCGACCACGTGTGGTCTGTCGGGTAAAGCCTGTCCGTTTTGTGCATCTCCCCCCCCCCCCCCAACCCCCAACACCTGAATTCGAAAGGAATTTGCAAGGGGACGTGTAGAAATTTACTGCTGTTAGATCAAAATAGTCATTTACTAGACCCTTTCCTGACCACATCTACATCAAACACAAGGTTAATTTTATATTCTTTTACGTGGTTTACATATCCTTTTACATGTAGAAAAACACACTTAACTTCTAGCTTCCAGAATCAGTCACGTGTGAATAATTTAGCAAAACTAAAAGAAAAAGATTTTTTTTTTAAATGCATTATTTAGAAGACGTATTGTTGCTTTTCTTTTCGTGCCCGAAGAAGTGGTACGGGTGGCGTGGCATTTGCCGTACCACTTTTCGGCACAGTTTTGAAATACTGCATATTCATCCATACATATAGAATTCGGCTGCTGTTGTCAATTCTTTGAATCTGCCCTACAAGGCTTTTCTGCCACGCTTCGATGACGACCAGTGGCGTACACATGAGGGGAGCGGAGGATAGGGGGGTTCGGGAAAAAAATATCCTCTATTTTGGTTTTCTGAACCGATAAACGCTGGTGCTGCAGCCAGAGGGGAAAAAAAATGCCCAAAAAATGGCAAAAAGAAGGCCAGTAAAGGAGCCGAAAGGGGTATAAAATGATAAAAAAAGAGAGACAAGCTTAAAAAAGGGTAAAGGGCCCCAGAAAAAAAACCTCAGCGTATCCTTTTACAAAAGTTGTCCATGCCCTGTCGGTGGTCTGTGCACGCTTGTGATTGACCACAGCCTGTCCCTCTAAAGCAGAGCACAACTTCCCCCACCCATACTAACGACAGAATGAGCTTGACCTGGGGAAGGAGCTTTGGGGAAATAGAAGTTAGAGAAACTTTTCAAAACATCGCGCCATCAAGGAACATCACGAACTAATAAACGTCAAACTTCGACCCAGTTTCCCCCAGAATTTACAGACCAACAAAATTCGGTATTTGGGGGTCGTATCAGAACTATTTCACTGAATGAACAGGACGGAAAGCCAATCGACTCAGAAGGGTTAAATAAGTACAGATGAAAACCTATTTACGTTACCTTTTGAACTTAAATGTCCGAGTGCCGGAGCGAAGAATCGAACCCACGAAATTTGAAACCAAAGGCCGAGGTCCTACCGTTGAAGCATACTGACATTGCGTGGAAAATTTTAATGACAACAATGGAACAGTTTGGCTTAGTCCATAGAATCACCATTTCTTGATATTGTTGTTGTTGTGACTCTGCCCTTACCAGGAGATCGAACTAATTTTCTAGTTTTATATCTTAATACGTAGATATGAACAAAGTCTAGAGTCTTTTGAACGCTAATGTAATGTGACTACGTTATTCTTGTGTGTTCTTCTTCTTCTTCTTGGGCGAATTTTGCTCTCACTCTACAGAGCGAACCAATGAACATAGTTTCAATTTATATAGCTTAAAATGTAGGTATTAACGAGGAACATGGCGTTTTGACAGCTATTTTACTGTCACTAGAAAAACAATATTCTGCAATATTCTTTTTATTGTGCTTCTTGTTGGGGAAATTTTGCTTTCACTCACTAGACAACGAAAACGTCAACAGATTTTCAACTTTTATAGCTAAAAACGTACGTAATAACACAGACCAGGGCATTTTGCAGGGTTGGATTGGGAGGGGTCGGGCCTCCCCAGAAGTGTGCTGTAGGACCCTCGGAACGCTTCTCGGGGAAGGGAGGGGGGGATGCACTCCGAAAGCCTCCTCAAGCTAGGATGAAATTTTCATGGGATTTCACTTCAAATTTCTAAAACAGTGTCTCCTGTAGGGTAACGGGTGGGGGGGGGAGCACAACGGCGCCCTATAAGCTGTATTTTTGTTTTTTAAATCAGCATGAATTTGAAACGTTTTCCTCAACTTAGAAGATGAAATTTTTCATCGGAAATAATTTAAATTAAAAAAAAAATGTTTCTTTGAAACAAGCTTGTGGAGTCGGAGAGGGGGTTTCCAGGGCGGAGCCCTGTAATTCATGCTGATTCATTGCTGATGATTCATGATTCTTGCTGATGATTCAATGATTCATGCTGATTCGTTTCAAATTTAGGCTGATTTCTTTAAAATATAGGGCTTACAGGGCTTAAGCTAAAGCCCTATAAGTCCTGTATTTTAAAGAAATCAGCATGGTTTGAAACGTTTTCCTTCAACTTAAAAGTTGACATTTTCATAGGAATTAATTTGAAATAACAAAAAAATGTTTCTTTGACATAACGGTCCGTGGGGGGAGGGGTGTTTCCCGGGCCAAACCCTGTGAGCTACCGCATTTTAAAGAAATCAACGTGAATTTGAAACGTTTTACTACATACAATAGGGATGCAATTATTCGTATGAAATTTCCACACAAATAAATTTTTAATTTAAGCAAAAAAAAAATTGTAACATAGCCTCCTATAGTTGGGTCCTCCCGCCACCCTGGGATCACGCGTTCGACACGGGCATTTTGAACACTCGTTTATTGTGATTGATTTACATCAAAAAGCTTTCATCTAAATTATCTCATACCGCGATTAGCTCGTGCCAGATTTCTAGTCATTCTATTTACCTGAAACATCTCCATGAAAGAAAAAACTTAAACGTATAAAATACGGATGTAAGCCTTAATGAGAAAAAAAAAAAAACTAAAAGCTCTAAGGGAACAATACAAGAAAAAGACATGTAAGCCATCAGTGTTGCACTAATACGTGTAAAAGATGCTCCAGCATGTTTCGGGGGATGCTGAACAATATTTTTACACGTATTAGTTCGACGCTGATGGCTCACATATTATTGTCTTGTATCTGTACCTTTAGAGCACTAAGTTTCTTAAAGATTACGTCCGCATTTAATAACATTAAAGGGATATACCTCCCAGCGCCATTTTTCTCGATCCTCCACATCAAGTACGGCCCCAAAAGTCTATTTACTTACCGTTAGTGTGTCCTTTGTTAAAAAACTACTTTAAAATGTGGCGTCTAGGAGATTTTCTGTTGAATATTGTTAACTATATTTAAGAACGATCCGTCACTAAATGGTGCATTGCGCGCGTACAATAATCATGACGTTTCATTTCTGTGCGTACATCTACTAATTTTCTAATAATTACCATGAGATCTAAAATCTAATAGACTAATGCGGTAAAAATTAAAATTAATCATTCCAATAGATCGCCGAAGCAAAATTATAAGACACTGGTCTAGAAATTTATGAATTGTGATTTTAAAATACAAGAATCATTCCGGATTTTGACGACACAATCAATGGGTTCACGCTGGCTGGACTATATATTAAGCGCAATGCCAATTGAGACAGTAGCTATGTTTTTCACTGCGAGGAACGAAGCTACCGTCTCAGTTGAACTTAGCTGTGGTAAATACGCGGATGTGATCGTCGCGTGGGTGTTGTGAGGCAGGCCGAAGGTTATAAGGCAGGCGGTATGTTGCTTTAAAGGTGCGTTCCTCCTGGTTAGCTTGCCTGTATGGCACAGCTTCGCGCCATTCAGCCACCTGTGAATTCCTATTTTCTCCTCGTGAGAAACATCGCCTACATTAGTAAGGGCACGTTTACGCAACGACAGTTTTCTCCCTCACTAGCTTTTACTTGATCAATATTAAAATCTGATGGCTGCTTCTCAAGCCTTTACCGGAGTATGCGGCTTTTGAGTTGTCTCATACGTAGTAACCATGACAACGACGCAGACGCAAATCTGCTCCTCGTGCCTCGTGACAATGTGTATGATGCTTGCAACATTTGAGCGTCGATTTATGACAACAAGAAAACAATTTTTACTGCACTACAAGACGACGGACTGTTTTTTTGTAAGCCGGCATTCGATGGCTTGTTTTCGATTCGATAGCCATGAAATGGACGCCATGTTGGATTTTGAATTCTCGCTGCGAGAAGCTATTTATTCTACCGACGTTTGATCATTGCTAGAAGCTGTGCTTTGAGGGAGAATAGCAAATTTTGGAAATAGCGTGAAATGATAACAATCTTGTAGCAATGTTTAAAATTACTGTTGCACGTTGTTCTTTATCCGTTTTGTTACTTATTATACATACAATTTGTTATCTATTACCGCTTTCATTTAGTAGCAACGGGAAACTAATCATAAATAAATAACGGTTGACTAGCAAATAGCATTCGGCGAGCGAGAATGACTTGTTGCTTAAACGCGCCCTAAAGGTGGTAGCCCTTACTGTAAGATTTGACCTCAATCTCCCATGTTAAAGCCGAGATTTCGATGCTTAATTTCTGTGCTGTCTTTCAATAATTTCCACTTAAATTTAGTACACAAGCTTTATTGAACTTGGTGAACATGTGTCTGAACTTTTATTAATTTGACACATCGGAAATCTGGGCTACGCTCTCTACAGATCAAACTATTTGTCCTATAAAGTTGGTTCTTAGCTCATTTTTCAGGTATTACTCTGTAGATGTGCCCTTTATATAACGCCTTTTCTAATTGGTCAAGTGGTTCAGGGATGAAGGAGTTCTAAACGAACAGATCGATTGTTATACATTGTTTTAAACATTGTTATTTTGCAACAATGCCAATCAGCAAACGTCAGCTACAAGACATAAAAGGATTTGTTTCCAAATTAGTTTGTACAAACCGTAATTAACACTGGCGATAGCCAGTGTTAGTAAGGGTCGACCTAGGATCTCTGTGTTAAACTTTCAACTTTGAGAGCTTATAACTCCGTCAAAATTAATTTTTAAACCAAATTTGGAATCTAGCCTCGTGTAAACGCAGGCCGCCGAAAAAACTTCGTTTTTACAACGAACAATTTTTTTTCTTGAGCGCACCAGAACGCAAAAAGACCTCGGTCTTTAACCATCAGCCAAATTTTTATTAATGGACAGAAACGGCCTATCTTGCAACCCCTTAATAGCCAGACACATTACCCAAGTCTTCAGGAAGCCAAACTTCAAGATTTCTATCACGAACTCTCCATATTGTCAATTAAAACCACTCCAAAATCACCGCAGCGCTCCTTCATCCTGGCCGCCATTATCAAAACTTGTAATTTGTATTTTCTATTTTTATTGTTGGTATTTAGGGCATAAAGCCCAAAAACATTGACTTAGTATTTAATAGGAGGGGCTTCCTCTGCGAAGGTACTTAACCTCCTACTTAATTGTACAGATGACTTTGTGTGTTTGATATTTTTTATTGTGTTGAACAGCTGCAACCTTTATGAAAAATTTCCACAGCGATCGTCACCTGTCCTTTAACTTTGAAGTTATTTATTCTACTTAAACTTAAATGCGTTATAGCATTCTCTGAGCTGATATATTAATTCTTTTTATGCATTCTTAATAATAATCTTTTGCCCCCAAAACGCTACCACTAGTCCAAAATATACAGACATCGGCAATCACCGGATACGAATTTTTGTGTATATATGTTTTGTTTTAATTCTCTACGAAACTCGACTGACCCATCCGAATGTTACTACTAGCTTGCTCTGCTATTAAAAACCAAAAGATATTTATAAAAGATCTATTTTCCATGCAATCCTAAAGTCAAACTGTGCTTAAAAACTTCGAATCCTCAATCCCCCCCCCCGCCAAAACTAGTTTTCACTGCAGTTTTCGTAACACTGCAGTTTTCGTTAAAGCTGGTAAAATTTAATAGTAATACTTTATGTATTACCCAAACCAAAGTACTAAGCTTTAACTTGAGCCAATTCATGATGGGCATTTGTAAATATTCAATCAACAATCAATTTCCCAATGCAAAGACCATTTCCCAAAGTTCAAGAGTTGAAAACTCTATTTGGTCGATCTCTAACCATTCCCTACTCCTTCAAACGGCTCTGCACCAAAACCGTTTGCTCTACCGACTTTCCCATTGTTCTCCTGGCCCTCCACCAATCAGACCCCCGTAGCTCTCCTCGGCGTCCGCGCCTTGGTCCAGAAAATCCGCTGCTCCAGCATAAAAAGCCCCAGTTGCCCTCCCTCTACAGCCCTCTACAATGGTCAAGTTTTTCATTGAACTTCTGAAGTAATAGTCGACAGGATTAGCTTGGCGGTTGTTTGTTTTCGGGTATTATATCAATACTTTCCAAGGGGAACACTTTTCGGTTCAGGTTGGTACATTATGTAGCAACTCGGTGGCAGCCATTTTTGTTCTTATATCATTACTTGACGGGTACTTTCACTCTTGTGGGTTTTGTTTCAGTTATCACTCATTTTGCCGTTTATTTTTTTTGGTGAAGTCATGTTTTTGCCAGTGCCCTCTTAGAAGTTCAATCGGTGTTTTTCGATGGTTGGGGGAAGGCGGGTGGTTGTTGATATAATCATTTTCTTTGAGGAAAACTTTTCGGTCAGTAAATGGGTTGGGATTGGTACACCATGTAGAAAACTTAATAGCAGCCATTTTTATTCTGTTATCATTACTGTCACTGGCTGAAACTTAGATTCTTTCACCCTCGTGGCTTTGTTTCTTATATCACGTTTTTTGTATTTATCTTTTTGTTGAATCTTATGTTTGCCGATACCTAGTTGTCAGTTTAATAGTTTTTTTTTTAATTGAGCGTTAGTTTTTTTTGTCTGTGTGCGTTTTGTTTTCATTTTGGTGCATTTTTGATATAATAAAATGAAATGAAAATAAAATTCGAAATAGATATGGATAACGTGAAAAAGTTACGCAACACTTTTTATGGAAATTTAGATTCCTCTCGCCAGCGTAACGTTTGGCATGACCCCACCACCTTGAAAATATTGGGGCGTACGGTAATGACCAGTGATTTTGAAAAATATAATTTAAGTCATAAACAGGA